>BQNB010073597.1:0-32063 GCA_026074375.1 Tanacetum coccineum
TGCACAAGCACCAAAAATTATCAAAGAACTTTTCAAGACTTACGTACAAAGTAATGTTATTCAAGTTCATCCTTCCACAACCACCTCAATCAAAACAATTTCATTAGCTGATCTTCAACAACAACTGTATTTCAAGATGAAAAGAAGTCTTCAAGATCAAGCTAATAATACAACATTATGGGAGGTACTGAAACATAAATGTGAAAAGTCTTATACCTCTAATACTTCTTGTAGGGAAGATGAAATTCACTCACATCATGATGACCATCAAGAGGATGATGTTCCTCTCGAGGGGGAGAAAAGAGTGAAAAGACATAAGGAATCAAAAAGATCAAAATTTACAAGGGGTTCTTCATCTAAACATTCAACTATAGACTCCACAATTTATGTATCCAAGCAACAACAACAACAACAACAAGAATGGGATGCATGGGTAGAGGAAACAATTATTTATGAAGATGAGGTGATTACGGAAGATGAAACACCTGAGCTAATCACAGAACTTCAAGATGTTGATAAGCGTGTTCTAACTATCTATGCTTATGAAAGAATGAAGGCTACATTAAATGATGTGTTAAGTAATCAGTTCAAGAATGTAGAAGAATATGCCTAGCAGTTGGAGCAAACAACCAATTTTATGGAGAATCAGATAGTTTGGGAAAGCAGACAAGAGGATATAAGACGTCCGGTACCAAGACTTCTTGTATTTTTTGGACCACAAAGTAATCTAAATAAACCACCAAGGTATTTGTATAACAAAGATCTGTTCTTTCTAAAACATGGAAATACTGAGGAGAAGAAGTACGCTCTTTTGCTCCACAAGATACATGCAGAACGATTTCCAGAAGTTGATCTGGAAGAAAGGATTAATCGTTGGGTTCGTAAAGAATTCAAGACTTTTAATGAAGATGCACGATTGACAATTCATCACTGGAAAGATTCATGGCATAAAAGAGTGTACAAGCAGAATCAAAGATGAGTCAGAAACAATCTAGAAGACTATTTCTCAAATCACAGGATTACCGAAGTTGTCAGAATAACTACTGATCAACCACATGGTTTGGATTTCATGGAATAAATAATTATGATGAGAGAAATTTACAAGCCATGTAGTTTTTCCGAAGCTGACTTCAAGTATTTGAACAAAAACGATATTGAACAAGTGTATTATCTTTGCCGGAGCAAGAAGGTCAATTATCGTGAAACCAAGCTGATGAATTCATTAATAACGTTCATTAGAAGTCGTGTGATCTGGGAGAGAGTTCATGATTTCCAGTTGGGTATCAAGAGTTACCAAATTAAGATCAACTTAACCGTACCAACATTAACATTTCCAAGAGTTGAAGCACATGAGCCGTATTCTATAGTTGACAAACCATCCACCGGTTTGATTTGTTTGAATAGTAAAGAGTGAAACAAATTATGTACTTAACAGAGATTGTGAAGTTTTGTGATGCCACACTAGAAAAGGTGTTGAACGAGGTGAGGCTTAAAATCTTTCAATCTGAACCATGGAGAAAATCACCTCTGCTTGGTGAGTTAGATCGTGATATATTAAGAGCATTTGAAAGAGAAATAAACAAGAGACTAAGACACCAAGAGAAAAAGAGAAGATGGGAATCTTTTGTGAATGGAAGACCAATTCTACCGACAATGAAGCGTCTGTAATAATCAACCCTTATGGGGAGATTGTTAGGAACGATAAAAGTGTTTATTATTATATGAATTGGTCTTTGTATAGTTTTGATTAGTTTTATAGTTTTATTAGTAATTAGGATGTAATAAAGTCTATCTTGGTCAAAGTTAGGTAATGTTGACCAAGGTTTGACTAAAGTTAGGAAAAAAGAGTAGGATAAGCAATAAGTATAAATACCCATCTAGGAGGGGTATTTATACAAGTTTTTACATTTGTTGTAATCACTTCTCCTTCCTATTTCTATTTTACCTTTTAAAATGAAAACTTTGAAAATGATGGAAAATACTCTCTAGCTCCTCTCCTTTCATTCTATAACTCTCGTATGATATCTGCTATGCAAACATGACATATATCAACATCTTTTTCAACCAATCCAAGTACATCAAGGTGATGTTAAAGAAGTTTGTGTTAGAAGATTCTAAGCCAATCAAGACGCCAATGTCTATGGAGACTATGCTAACCAAGGGCGACGAAAGCAAATTCATAGATAGCACCAAATATCGAGGTATGGTTGGTAGTTTACTTTATTTAACTGCAAGTAGGCTTGATATTACATTTAGTGTTTGCTTATGTGCTCCTTTTTAAGAAAACCCTAAAACAACCCACTTAGAAGACGTTAAGCGTATTTTTAGTTAAATTATGGCCTAGTGGCAAAAGGGTTTATGGCTATCACTCTAAAATGTGTGAGGTCTCAAGTTTAATTCCTGCTAGGTGTAAACAACCTTGAAGTGGCCATGCCAACTTTTCGAAAAGGGAGGGCTTTACCTGGTTTGAGTCTGTGTGGCGGTGGGTTCAAACCTCATGGATTATTCAGTCAATGTTTTAGAAACCATGGTTACCACAAAAACCCCCACTTAGGAATTTGGTATCCCAAAGGTACTGGTTTAGAAACTATAGTATACGCCGACTCTGACCACGCGAGTGATTAGGTCAACCGAAAGAGCACTAGTGGAGTTTATTCGTTCATGGGATGTTATCTAACATCTTGGTTCTTTAAGAAACAAACGGCCATTGATATCTCCATAACTAAAGCCGAATAGGTGTCCGCCGAAAAAAGCAACAAGAGACAAAATCGTCGCATTGAGATAACTCCCATCAACTAAAGCCGAAATAGGTTTCCGCCGAAAAAAGCATGTCAACAAGTACTACAAGGATGAAACCATCCCCTCAACCGCCCCTCCGTCGACTACTCAAAGGCCATCCTACTTGACGACATTCAATAATATGCGATAACAATGCAGCCAACGACTTAAATAAAACCCCCCTTCAACATTATCATACCAAACACATAGGAATACGTCACCAATTTCTCCGCGCCAATATTCAAAAAACATTTCTACAGATGAAGTTGTGTCCAAAGATAATATATCCAACATCTTAACCAAACCCTTAAAACGTTAACCCCATCATTAGATTAATGATATTAGGACAAGGAAATGAGCACATATTCCATAAATCTTTATTTTGATTTGTTAGCCTCAATTTAGTATGAGTCGAACAAGGAAGCTACGGTCACTCTAAGCGATGTAGCTTCGGACTTTAATTAGTATAATGTGTAACATGATAATATCAGGAATCGGTGCTCGCTAAGAAAATCTAATATTGTATATTTTCGGGTTAAATCCCAAACAAAACCCGAGCCCGGGTCTTTAGTTAAATACATGCGCTTCACACGAAAAAGAATGTAGGGGTAATAATATATTTAGATATTTTCTTTTCAGAAAATATCTCATATATATATAGATATTTTCTTTTAGAAAATATCTAGTTTTTCTTTTTCAATATATCTTTTTTCTCATCTCTCTCTCATCTCTTCTCTCTCTTTTCTACTCTCTTTCTCTCTTTCTAGTTTTCGATTTGTGTTTCGTGTTATGAAGTGAAGTTAATCGGGAACCTACAATTGGTATCAATCGCCTCGGGTGGATTTCGTGGTTTTTTTGTTGAGTCATTTTTTTGAGATTATTATTTCGCATCGTAAAATAGCAGAGAGAAAAAAGGAAGTCAAATTTTTTTTGTTTGAAAAGACTTATTTTGATTATTGAGTCATCTTGTTTATTTAATGTTTAAACACATAAGTGGGCTCTAATACACATTTTCATTCTTCTTATCTTTTTTTTTGTTTTCCAGTTTGTAAAAGGTTATACTAAGCATCGTTTTCTTTTGCTTTTTGCCTCTTTGGATCCTCTACTCCTTGGCTTTAACGAGTGAAAAATTCTTGAATCGAACGAGTAAACTTCTTCACAAGGACCGAACGAAGTAAACACTTAAACCACCGAACGAGTAACAATTTTTGAGGATCGAACGAGTAAAATTTTTGAAGGACCGAACGAGCAACATTCACTTGAGAGCCGAACGAGTGAAAAGTTAAGGACCGAACGAGCAAAATTTTTAGGACCGAACGAGCAACATTCACTTGAGAGCCGAACGAGTGAAAAGTTAAGGACCGAACGAGCAGAAATTTTTGAACCGAACGAGTGGAAAATTTTGCCGAACGATTGAGAATTTTTTTAACCGAACGAGTTTCACTTATAACTGAACATGTTATTCTTCACTTTTTAAACAGAGTGGGGAGGGGTTGATTTGGGTTGAAAATTTTCGTTTTTCGGTTTCGAGTGACGTTAAACGTCTGACTTAAGACTTATATCGACGTGTTCGTGTCGACGTTTCGATCGAACGTCGGTATAATTTGGTTTTTACCCGACGATAACCGAAATTCCCGATCAAGAAAAAAGGAAACACGTTCATGGTTGAGTGAAAAGAGAAATGAGTACACACATTTAAATCATATATTCATGTTGGGAGTTAAAAGTTCACAAGTCATAAGTATGAGTGCTTAGCATTTAGACTTATATTGACATGATCTTGTTTAATTGCTTGGTTTGGAACTAGTGAAAAATCGGGGACGATGAATTTATCCGTCAGGACATCCGTAGAATATTCTATGGTCGTTTCTCATTCTATGATCCCAATGTTGATAAAATAAAGAAAGTCAAACAGGTAGTCGAGAAAAGAAAAAGAAAAATCCAAAAATATTAGGGGTAGTTAGTGTACAAATAAAAAGTGGTAAAAACGGGACTTGTCGAAGCTTTTGATTCTTTAGTTTCCCTTGACGAACACTTTGCTACTTTTCAAAGTTATTAGTCGAGGGAGATTGAGATTCTTAGTTTTCGTAAATGCTTACTTCATAGCATTGCGTGAGGACACGGCAATACCTTAGTATGGGGGATTTTGGTATGTGCTTAATTACACATACCTTTTACCTTTAAAAACAAGCTAAAATAACCAAAAACGGACTTAAAATGCCAAATATATGCTTGTTTTGCTAATTGTATTGTGCAGGAACGGATAACTAAGAAAAGGACGAAAAACAAAGCCAAAACGACAAAACCGGACTCGGAATGGAAAAGACTGTGAAAGACAAAGCCAAATCAAAGCCGGAAAGTCAATCAAGTCAAAAAGTCAACAGAAAAGTCAACTGGTCAAAGACAAAGTCAACCCAAGTCAACCCCGAGGCCAAAGTCAAAGAAATATAAGTTTAGGGACTGAAATTGTAAATCCCTAAACTTATATATAAAGAAGAAAAGAGGAGAAAAGAAGACAAGGGGCCAAACTGCCAAATTGGCAAAGCTATACCACAAGGGCCATAGCTGCCAACTCCTCTAACTTGTACACCAAAGGGACGTGGGGTGCAAAGAGTTATACAACTCTTGGGGACTTGTTTTGCCAAGTCCCCAAAAGTTATATAACCACAAGGACGAAATGTGCAATAAAACAAGTATCCTAAAGGGACCAACTTTGCCATTTTCCCAAACTTATACCCTGTCACTCTCTTTTTCATACAACTTCTTTTCCCGCCCAAATTTCCCCCCAACACAATCACGGGTTCTCCACCCTCCTTTTACCCTGTAAACCCAATTCCCCCATGGATATTCATTTTCCCCCTCCTCCACCACCTTTCCCAGTTACAAATGTGCCATGTTGGCAATCTCACAACCCCCTAAGCTCATTTCGACGACCAAGATTAATTTTTGAAGATTGAAGGGCTAAGATTAGAAGCTGTGAACACTCTCACAAAATAAACACACCTGTGTTTGTGTGTCTACAAGAAAACGCAAAGACAAGAAGAGAAGTCACAGAACCCAAGGTCGAATTTTCCTATAAATGGCTTTGTAAAGCCATTGTGGCAGATAGTTAGCTTTTATGTCGTTTTAGTGTAGTCTTAAAAGTAGTTTAAAGTGTTTTTAAGTTAACTTCTCTTATGCATTTGTAATTCTCAGTTTTAATGAAAAATTAAGCTATTTTTACTCAATAAGCTCATTTGAGCTTATTCTTGTTAATAAGCTCAAACTCAGTTTAAAACTTGTTAAAAGCTGTTAAATACTGTTTTCAATCCATTTTAGTTCATAATTGCTCATTTGATTTCAAGTTTGGAAGCTTATGGAGTAATAAGCTCACAAAAGCTTATTGAGCTTATTGCCCAAGGTTTAGAGGCTAGGGAGCCACTTAGGTGTATTTTTTTAAGCCACTCACTCTACAAGAGTGGCTTGGGTTCTGAGACTACAAAAAAAAGGTTCATTCTAACTTTCATTTAGCTTAATTTTTAGCTTAAGGCATTAGCTTATTTATTTTTAATTCCTGTTCAAATCTTTGCAAACTCATTTGTTTAGACTTGTTATTTATATGTTTTAAGTTTTCATTGAAAAGATGTGTGCAATCTCAGTTTATAACTTAAAACTGCCAAGTTAGTGTAATAAGCTAGCTGAGAAACTAGCTTATTTTTCTTGATAAGCTAGGACTTTTAGTGTTTAAGTAGTTCAAATAGGTTAGTATAAAATGGAGTAGATATAAGGTTTTGTCAGTTTAAGCTTTAAAAATAGATTTTGGATAAAAAATTAGTTGGACAGTTAGAGTTAAAGGGTGTTTGGCATAAGCCTAAAAACGGGTCAAAAAGGTTTTGACTTTGGGTTAAGGTCACTTAGTCAGTTTAAGCACAAGTTTTAAGCTACTTTAAAGCTGTTTTTAAAACATTTTTAGTTGGAAAATTGTTTTTCAAAAGTATACAAACCTTCTTTGAAACTGTGAGACTTTTAAAGTCCCCACAAGTGCTTATTGAGATAAGCACTTGTGAATTTGAGTTAAAGGTTAAAAAAATGTGTATTTTGTGTGTTAAAAACAAGCTGCCACAGTCTTTGGTCTTTTGACTTTGTGAGTCAAAAAGCACCAAGTTTTTGCTAGTGGCAGTTTTAAAAACCCAAAGACCCTTTTTCATTTAACAAAATCAGCAGGTTTTTATGTTTTTTAAAAGCTAAAATTTGGTGCATAAGTCCATTAGCTAGAGTACTCAATCTGTTTTTAGTTTTCTTTTTAATTTGAGCTTATTTGACAGCTCAAAATAAGCTGTCAAATAAGCCACTCAAGGTTAGCTTAAATCTCCCCTGGTGCAAAGGGGAGATTTTAAGCCCCTTTTTCTTTGGCTCTTTGTGCTCTTAAGCCCAAGTTTTTGGCTTTATGTGCAATACTATATAAGATCTTGTATATAGTCCTCATAATTTAGCTTATTGAGAAGCTTATTTTGGTTGCTTAGTTTTTAAGCCCAAACATGCCCTTTGACTGTTTTTAGTTTAAGTTAGGTATAGGGATTGCTCAATTTTCATTTTTGCTTATTTCAGCTTATTTCATAAGTTCACTTTTGTCCAAATAGCTTATTTAGATAGGTTAGTCAAGTTTTTAAGCTTATTGCCCTTTTGTTACCCTATTTGAATGCACAAGCTTAGTTTTTTTGCCCTTTAAGCTTTACTTTAGTTCTGTCAATCATAAGCTGTTTCAACAGCTTATTTAGCCCTAAGCTCTTAGCTTTTTAAGCTTATCTAGATTAGGTTAACTCCCTTTAGCTTATTTTAGTTCTAAGTCCCAGCTTATTTCGACCCTAAGTCCAAAAGGACTTAGCTCATTTTTGCTTTAAACCAAAATAAGCCAAACTGCACCTTTGAGCTTATTTTATCAGCTTATTTTAGTGCTTTCTTAAAAAGGTTGTAGAAGACTAAGTTGTTAAGGCCCCCCGAGCTTAACAAACTTTTGCTTCTTTGAGTTTTCGAAAACAAAAAAAAAGGGAAGACATTGGCGGTCGTGAGCAAGACTCGAACCCGGGACCAAGCGATACATCCCCTTTTACACACCACACTTACCACTGCGCCCTTGGGTCTTTTTCGTTAAAGACCCAAGGCGTTTATTATTTAAGGGTGTTTAAGCTTATAAGCTTGTTAAGCTGTTCAAGCTTATTTCGGGGCTTATTTCTTTAGCTTATTTTTGTTTCTTATTTTTCGTAGGTCCATTAAAGTGTCTAGTATTTTTAGAAAATTTTTCAGAATTTTTAGTAATCGTTTGATATTTTTTATAATTTAATTTAGTTATAAAGTTATTTAATTCATAAAAATACACAAAAATTATTCACAAAAAAATATTTTGCTTTTTTAGAAATTTTTGTTGTCATCTAGTTTGTCAGTGAAAAATATAAAAATTTTCTTAGGAGTCATTTTTTTACAACTTTTTATCTTTTAAAGAACGGGTCCGGGTACGGGATTTTGTTTTGACTCGTTTTTGGGTCAAACGAACTCCGTTTTCGGTCTAGTCTTTTTCATTCTTCTTTATTTGGTCCCTAGAGTAGTTTAGATGTGAAAAATTCTTCGTAGGGTTATTTTAAAGAATTTGGTTTCTACCCCTTTGTTCGGATTCGGGCTCTCGTTTTTCTAGGTTAATTCGTAAATTCTAGGTTTTTTCTTAAACGTTTTTTGTCGTTATTGTTTTAATTTGACTTTTTCACTCTCCCAAATCAATTCCTTCATTCAACTCGGATTCTTTTCGAGCGGAATCGAGTACCAGTCCAGCCTCTGTTGGGGGATTTACGACCCGGGTATAGGGGGACATTCTTATACTACTTCTCGGTTTTATTGATTGTTGATTTTTATACTTATATATATATATATTATATTTTATTATATATTATATATATTTACAGTGTGAAAACCTCCAATCACGAGCCTCTATACAACAACAAAATACTTATTCATTACTACTAAGCTAGCATACTACTACTACGATAATACTAGGATAAACATGGGGTGCCTCCCATGAAGCTAACACATAGTATTCATAGTCAGTGTTACTATATAGTCAAACTGTATTTATACATCTTGGCTATCATCCTTTATAGGCTGCAAAGATCTATTCAGTTTGGGACTTACATTGTCTCCATGAATCATCATCGGGCTTTCAGGAGAAAGCTGGAATGATGTGATGAAGAAGGAGGAGATTTCTCCTTATAAGCAAGAACACCGTGATTAAAAACTTTGTCTTCATTTTTGAATGAAAATGGAAGTAAAGTATCAATCACGGGGTAAAGAGGAGCAAAAAATCTTGTGGATTCAACTTCAATGCATATCCCCAGATCATAAATCTTGTTTCTATCTCCGGAAGGAGAAGAAACATCAGGATCGGATCCGAGATCATTATGAGAAGGAATGAAGTTGAAATCCAATTGAAGGGCGGGATGGGTGGGCAAAATATTAAGCACATCCACGGGGATGTCTTCCAACACATCAATGGTTTAATCTCCCGAATCGGGATAATCAACATGAAATGATTTGAACTCGGGAAGGGAAGTAGAATTAGTGTCACCTTCTGAGTCGAAATCATCACTCTTAATACCCGGTGGTATTGAGTCATCCGGACCAGGAAATATATCGATCTCTTCCCTAAGAGAGTCACTATCCTTAACGGGGATAGGAAATGTGGGAAGAGACTCGATGATAGTATTAGAATTGTCTTAAAAAGACTCTGGTGGACGGGGAGAAGAGTTATCGTAAAGCAAACTTTCCAAAAACAAAATATCACCCTCCGGATCAAGGTTGATATTATCAATTCCCGGTGGAATTGATTGGAGACGAGTGAGTTTACCGACGAACTCGTCGAGAAGAAACTCAATCTTGGGAGGGGAAGCCATCAAAGTATCACGATTGATTAATGATTCAAGAATATAAGACTCGGCCTCAAAACAAACATCTTTCGGCGTAGAATCAAGGTCTTCATTATGAATCGGATTAAACTCACTAGTAGGGATGAGCACGGTATCATTTTGGTACCGTACCGGCACCGTTTTTGAGGTACCGTATTTTTTCCCGACCCTAATATGTAGTCCCGATCCCGGAACCGAAGGGTATATCGGTACCGGTACCGGTTCCGGTACCGGGTTCGGGTATTCGGTACTACACCGAAACAAGTACCGTTTAAATAAAAGATCATCTCAATTTTTTACCCTTTTAGTCATTTGAATTCATTTTAAAGTTCATTCTTTTTCTGTGATGAAAAACGCACTAACCCTTTTTATCGTAAGACGATCATTATCTTTCGCAAAACGTAACTGGTGTTAGTATCGGTTTTAGATTTATAGCTATAATCAAGATTTGTAAAAGCAAAAATGATAATGTCTTTGCTATACGTGAATAAAGATTAAAGATTCATGTCCATGCGTGGAGGTAGGTTTATTTATAAGTAATTAACAGTAATACTCATAATTTGATGCTTGAACGAAAATCATAAAACTATAACGGCCGAGATGCGGAGAATATTAGAGACGTGTACTCTCTGATAGAGTAGAATTAAGTGTTTAGTTCAATCAGGCAAGTTTTGAATGTCAAATTCTAATATACTGCAATCCGACACAACATATTAGTGTATGTTTTAGCATAAGATGATATTTTTAATGTTAGTTACTCATGGAACGGATGTAAGATCGAGTACTTAGATCATGAGTTTACTGAAAAAAAATAGCCTCTTCCTATTTCGGTACCAAAATCGGGATTTCCCGTCTTGGTACCGTACCGATTTTTGATGGTACCGAATTTTTTTTGAGCGAATTTCATGGTACCGGTACCGTACCGGGTAATGAAAACCGGTACCGGTACGAGTCGGTACCGGTACGGTTCCGGTACCGTACCGTTTTTTCGGTACCCATGCTCATCCCTACTCACTAGAAATGATTTCCTCGTCAAGATCAAAAAGAGTGTTCAAATAAGTTTTAAAACTCATTTCGTGAATAACCTCCTCGTGACTTGACTCGTCATCACTAAAGGTAGAATCGTCGAAGAGAGGATTGGAAAACGTTGAAAAATTTATCGTTTGAGAATCATCACAATTGGGCACATCACACTCACTTTTGGAAATACCATCGGACTCACTTGGGGTATGGACAAGGTCCTCAACACTAGACTATATTAATTCGTTTGATTTCGTTTCCGGAATAGTGTTGAGATGCTTAACTTTGCAAAAATGTCATTAACTTAAAGTGGCTCTGGAAAAACAAACGTGATGAGGAAAATACTGTCATTCGCAACAAATCTCGTCTTGTGGCTAAAGGATATGCTCAAAAGGAAGGAATTGATTTCGAACGAGTCATTTTTGCACCAGTGTTTCGAGTTAGAAGCTGTACGGTTAGTTCGTTGGAGTATGTTGATAATAAATCATTGATAGATGTACCAATTTAATGGACGTTTAAAACGCATTTTCTTTTCGGACCTCTGCAGGAAGAAGTGTACGTATACAAAGACAGATGGATTTTGTTCGGGACCATATCATCCTGAAAAGTTTCTCGTCTCAAGAAAGCATTATATTGGTATCAAACAAGCTCCAAGAGCGTGTATGATGAACTCTCCAACTTCCTGGTATCTAAAGGATTCTCAAAAGGTTCTATTGATCCAACTTTGTTTATAACTAAAATAGGGAAGACATATTGCTTGTGCAAATTTACGTTGATGACATAATTTTTGGTTCTACAGAACCCAAAACTTTCAAAACGATTGCCAAAACTAATGCAACATTCAAGTTTGAAATGTCTATGATGGGGGAGCTAAAATTCTTTTTAGGGATTCAGATTCATCAATCCCTCGTGGTATCTTTATAAACCAAGCTAAGTATGCTCAAGAGATACTTAAAAAGCATGGTATGACCTCATGTGATAGCATTGGTACTCCAATGGCTACAAAAAACACCTTAGATGCTGACTTGAGTGGAACTCTGGTTGACCAAACGAAATATCGTAGTATGGTCGGAGCACTCATGTACCTAACAGCAAGTAGACCAGATATTGTACATGCAACATGTTATTATGCTCGCTATCAAGCGAAACCGATCTGTGAAAATTCACGCAGTTATAACGGAGCTTTCGGTTACCTTTAATAGGACTCCATTAACATGGGTCTCTGGTATCCAAAGGATCACCTGGTTCGAACTATACTTTTTCAGAGATTCGGATTCACGCGAGGTGTCTCGATTCACGGAAGAGCACATCTGGTGGCATACAAATTCTAGGTGGTGATAGTTAGTAGCTTGGTCATCCCAAAAAAGCAGGATAGGATTGCACCTCAATGTACAGCAGAAGCCGGTTATGTATGCTTTATCTGCGGTGTAGCCAAGTTCTATGGTTGAGAACTCAGCTCACAGATTATGGCTTCCACTTTGATAAAATACCTATGTATTGTGACTCAAAGGCAGCCATAGCCATCTCGTGCAATCCAGTCCAGCATTCGTATACCAAGCACATCGATGTCAGATATCACTTCATAAAAGAAATAGGTTGAAAAGGGTATTGTTGAATTATTCTTTGTCGAAACTGAATACCAGTATAGGCTGACTTAGTTTACTAAATGTTTATCGAGATGATAGGTTTTAAGTATTTTTCGTTGTCAGGCGACTCAGTATGAGATGTTTGACTCCAGATGAACTGGAGGTTCTGGCAATTGAATCTGCTTGATCAATCAAACATCAATTTGTAAATATTTTTATTCTCTCTTTATTTTTTATTTATTTATAAAATTTTTGAAAAAGAAAATACAAAAATATAAAGCCAAAAAAAAAAGAAAATAGGAAAGTATAAAGCCTAGAAAAGCAAAATATAAAATCAGAAAAATTTCAAAAATACCAAAAATAATCTTCTCGACATGTCTCTTGGAATCGATAACATTACGTACCTAGAAATTGTTTGATTACATGGCAGGGTGTGTAAATGAAGTATTTCGAACAGGGAGTTCTCAAATGTTTCATAACATGTCATTTCTAAATTTTCTCAATGACGTCTATGTTCATTTCAGTGCATAATCGGGTCCGAATCGTAACAGGGAAGTGTACGCTTCAGTGCCGCTTACTCTAAAATAGATGAGAAGGTCTTCTATCATGTTTTAAAAATCTGTTCTTGAACACAATTTTCCAAAAGAACTTTCCAATGTCAAAATTGGTCTCAAATATTAATTGTGGTATTTTTTCCATAAATGTGGTATCTGGTTTATATTGTGTGTTCAACACTACCTTCCTCGAATAAATTTTCAAAGAATTATAGTAAGTAGAAACTGTTCTTTTTATGTGATCAATTTGTGAGGGGGAAGCTTTTTTAAAACATGGCCTTTAAGTTGTCGGATACATCATCATAAATGTCAATTTTATGTATCCAAACACATCTTTTGTGAAAATTTTTTTTTTTTAAAATGTGGAAACTTTATAATGTCAATTATTAATATACATTGTTCACTTAAGGCCTCTCACTCCGTCTTCAACTTTTTGTTGCTGTCATATAATTTTTCATTCATGTCAAGTTTAATAAATATTGATATCCCACATATATTGTTGAAGGGGAGCTATCAAAATCTGAATTCATGCTATATCGTGGTATAATTTTTCTCCCCATGGAATTTTTCATGTCAAAATTTTAATCAATTGGTATTTCAAATACTAAGTATTTTATTATTTAAAATAAGGGGAGAAAATGTGATTAAAATATGCTATAGACGAATGTGATCTTTAAGACTCTACGTGCAACTCTTTCCTTCATGTGCTAAACAATTAGAATCTCGGCAGCACATATGTAGGGGGGAGTATTTAAAATTAACAATGTCAGAAAAATGGTTTATGGTTCGATCTACCCCCCCCCCCTTACCCAACAATACCTATTAATTTTAAGACGATTCTGAAGCTCATAAGGTGATTAGGCTAGGTATACGTCCTACGATCCCAACCAGCAACGGACGGGATCTACCCAAGGACACTCCATAGTTAAAATTAGCAGTCCTTAGGTATGATTGGAGATGAATGTGCATTAAGGGAAGAATGCCGACTAAGATTGAGCTAACACTGGAACAATCACAACAAAGTGTTAGTAATGACGTCTTGGTAAGCATTGAAGGGGTTGAAGAATGAAAAAGAAATGTATGGATAAAGGGTGAAAAGAAAGAAGCCCTCCTTACACCTTAGGCAGAAACCGGGTCAATACATAATCTATCAAAATCACAATATGATTGTTGATATTGAGCGACATCATGGTCCCAGTGATGCAATGCACCAACCCTTCCAGACCATTCGGGTTTCTCTCAAAAGAAAACTTGTCTCCAATTGTCACGGAGATACACACGTTATCTATTGAATCTCCTCGAGGATTGTGGATATTGAATAGGTAGCAGTCTGCTCCAGCCTTCGATTACTAAAACTAAAAGTGCACGAATCGAGTCTAGAGCCAAGAAGAGATCAAATTATAAATCTCATTAGGACACAATATCAAAATACTCTTGCTGAACACCATAAAGTTCATAAAGCATGTAATTAAGAGTCCTACACATTATCATTGAGATCTTGCCAGAACATCTGAGTGATACCATTAAGTATTCACAGTGAGATGGAAATCCTGCTTAAGCCAACATCAAACAAGCTCGTGGTTGGTGAATTGCAAGAATTCTAATATGAATCAGCTTGTGAATAAATGGATATCAATTTTGGTCCAGTAAATGAATTGACGAATTAATCTGAACGATAGTAAACTATATGATCACTTCTTTTTACCGTGTTGTTGCTTTGAGACATTACGGTAAGAAGAACTAGGCAAGCATGGTGAATCTAATGCATTTGTGTTAGAAGATCCTCCGCTTTGAGGCTGGAAACCCTGTCAGAGATTCTTTGAATCTACATGATTCACACGGTATAGTATTTATACTTCTAAAAGGAGAAACCAGAGGTAATGCAACCAAACTCAAAGATGAATGACAAAGCCATATTCAGCTTTATTGCTAAAACTATTTTATTCAGGATAAGACGACGGTGTTGCAGCCTCATTCCAGCGAAGTCGGATTCATAAACCACATGCTCTTACTCAAGCTTTCAAAGTCAATCGTTCAACATCAAGATAGTTGATTCTAATCTTCCTCACCATCAAAGAGCCTCAAAGTCAACTAAAGAATCGTATTTTGGGAAGATTGTTAGACTTATAATCATCTATGTTTTTCAAAAAAAAAAGGAATGTAAACAAGTATGAGCATGTTGGTCAAGAGCACAAGTTGATCAAGGAAGTCAAATCAAAATGATTTCAAGTCCAAGGAGGATGATGCAAGAATAACGATCTCAAAGAATTAAAGTCAAAAGATAAAAGGCTCAAATCAAGATCACAATGATGGATGAACAAAGCCATTACAAACAAGACAAGACCATAACAAGGCAAAGCATAAACGTTAAACGTCATATCTTCAATGTCATCGGTGGTACAGAGGAGTTTGAAGAAAGAGACCTCAACATTGGGGGAGATTGTTAGCCTTAATTATATTAAGTCAAACAAGAATGTTATCGGTCTCATTAAGTCAAATAGGTCTTGTTATGTAATAGGCTAGTCGGGTTCAACGGGCTTGGATTGTAATCTAATATTGTCCGTGTTTCGGGCTCAAAGCCCAAGTTAAACAAGCCCAGCCCATTTAGAAGCCTTAAGCTCTCAACTTAAGGGCAATATGGGTATAAATACCCCTTCACCACACTTGGTGAAGGGTGTTGGTTACATTTTACTTCACTTGTAACTTTCCCATTCTCTCTCTAATCTAGTTTTTCTCTCTCTACTTTCTCTCTCTAAGATTTCTTATTTTCTAGCATCTTGGTATAGATTATAGTTGTGTAATGGATTAAATACATGGGATAAATGTTGATTCATTGAAAGTTGATTTAGTTGTCATACAACAATTGTTTGAGAGAAAAGAAGACAGTAAATTAGAGACTGCATCCAGCAAATTCGTAAAGGATTGCAGCTTGAATCTGAAACAAAAGAAAAAGATGTGCATGCAAATCAAAATACAAGTTGTCAAAGCAAAAAAGGAAAGATGCATGCATATTTTCGATCTCTTCATTCACACCTTCAAGTTCTTTCAAAAGCTGACTTAAAAGGCACTCACGTCGAACATGGATTCAGACGGGAATTCATGTCAATCTTTGGTCAAGATGTTGATACTTTCACAAGTACAATGCTCCTTAACGTAAATCAACTACAAATGTAAAACAACTTGACAAAGATAAATTTCAAGAAGATTGATCCATGGCAGCTTTTTGGGTGGTAACAAACCAGTTCCAGAAGTTCTATCATTCAAATTTTACTTGGATTATGACATGCCAAATGACAGAAAAATACTTTGTTGAATACATGGACTTGAGGTTCAACACTTCAGAGATACACTACTCCAACACCTGGCTAATGTTAAGAATCCATTGCTGAAAGAAACTGTCATCAAAGACAGTTGAAAGAACGGCGTGAATAAAAGCAGATGCAGACGAACAGAGAGTAAGATTGATACAGGTAAAGCATGGATGCTTATTTGGTTGACACAGGAAAAAGCATAGGACAGACTCAAACAGTTAAGATGATGCAGCAGGTTCAAGGAATGATAAAGATGATTGATGATGCAGATATCAGACCCATTTATGACGAAGAGCCAATGGCTAAGGGTACAATTGACTGCTGAATGCAATATCTTTGCTATAGGACAACAGCATACTGAGCAACCTGAAATCATTGTTGAAGGTAGGGTTGACCAGTATCCTGAAACATGTCAAGTTAAAAGTCCTATGCTTGATTCATCACCTGATAACCAGACAACTGAATACTCAAAACAATCACTCGAGTCTAAAAATATTTTGCTCAAAGAGACAGTTGCCCATTTCAAAAAGATTTTTTTCAAGATGGAAGCACTATTTGCATTGCTCTCGAAACTTAAAATATCAAATTCAATCTTAAATCGGGGCAAAGCATGGTCAAATTTTTGAATGAAACAAGTATAAAGCTACGATTGAAAAGGGAATTGATGTACTTGAAACAATGAACACTCTGAATAAGATCATAGTGTGGCTAACATTACGTATAAGGGAAAATGAGGACTTTGAAAACAGCTTTTATAAAGATTTGTATGATTCTATTAAAATTACGAGATCTAAGACTACAGAACAGACAACATCTTTGCTTGCTAATAATGCTGAATTAAAAGCTCAGATTCAGGAAAAGGTTTTTGCAATTGCTGCTTTAAAAAATGACTTAAGGAAGTTAAAAGGAAATAGTGTAGATACTAAGTTTGATAAAACATCAGTCTTGGGGAAACCGGTGTTACCATCACTAAGAAACCAATCAGTTGTTAGACAACCACATGCGTTTAAATCTGCATGGGCTCAAATGTCAAAACAACGGTTTGTCCCAAGTTGATATGAACAGAATTTGTCAAAACCAGTCAATCTAACATTATTTGCCTAAGGAAAACAGATTCACATTTGCAAAAACCTGATCATATGATTGCATCTAGCGAATCTAGGAATAGTTCTAAGAACTGCCAAGATTTAGTTCAAATGACATCGTTCATTAATTCATATCTAGAATGCAGCATAGAAAAAGATACAAGAAAGAGATAGGACTAACAACTAGTCCTATCAATGTGCCATACTTCATGCGAGAATTCAAAACCACTACTGATGGATAGGAAACCAAAAACCTAGGAGCAACAATCACAATGATCTAGGAGTTTTGCCGTATCTAAGAGTTAGTTCACGTGTAAGATAACGATTGTACCCAAAGCAGATCACTCTAAGAGTTTCTAGTTCTATTTTAGATTTCCAAAACTTTGTTTGTTCTAAATGTCCTTAAGTGTGTCTTTAATGCAAATCATGATGCTTGTATAAACTAAAACTCCTGAAGAAAGTAATTCCACATGCTTAGATTCAATCCAAATAAGACCACAAACGAGGTAACAACTCGTAGATCAAAAGAGTCTCTACTCAGGAACCAGTAGACAGATCTTTACAGGACATAGGTTTTCTCTAATAAGGAATTTCCGCTGTGTCTGAGAAAACATATACTAGATATGATCTTAGGTTGGAACCCAACGGGTAGAATTTTCAATTGTTGGTCTTAGGTGGATTACTCCAGGTAAAGTTATTGACTCTTGCCATAAGCTAAGTAGAAGTGAACCCCCACATGGTTCACAAATGGAGAATATCCCTCATATTTCATGATTTGCAAACAACTTGGATGTAAGTGCAGGTACATCAATCAATGTTTAGAAGGAACCACAAGTATTGATTATGTGCAGGTTACCTTATGTAATGTCACTAGGAAAAATCTCCAGAGTTATGGTTGCTGAAAGGATGATATTCTCAGAATACCATTGTCAAAGTGGATTCACCAGATGATGCTACAGATATAATGATGTCTGTTCACAACAGTTCAGGCTCGTCTCAATGTCAAAATGTCGTTTGATTACATCATATCAAGTCTCGAACCTCAATGTCAAATGACATTTGATTACAACAGATCAAGCCTCGAACCTCAATGTCAAATGACGTTTGATTACAACAGATCAAGCCTCGAACCTCAAATGTCAAAAGACGTTTGAACAAAATGGTTCAAGCCTCGCACCACAATGTCAACAGAAGTTATCATGTAGCTGAGACGAGTAACACGTCAAATGAGCTGGATGTGAATATTCGGTCTCTTGTTCGACGAATATTTTCAATGGAGAAAATCAAGTTGTTTTAAAGTCTTTCCGCTTTGTCACTACTTACTGATGCATCAAATAAACGTCTACAACAACCTGATTCAACTTCATCCACTTCAACTCTAGCCACAACTGTCACTGCTAATGGAAACTTCTATTTGTAAATATTTTTATTCTCTTTTTATTTTTGATTTATAAAATTTTTGAAAAAGAAAATACAAAAATATGAAACCAACAAAAAGAAAATAGAAAAATATAAAACCTAGAAAAACAAAATATAAAATCAGAAAAAAAATTTCAAAAATACCAAAAGATCTTCTCGACATGTCTTTGGTATCGATAAATTTACAGTACTAGAAATGTTAATTAACATCGGACTCCGGTGCGGTAAATGAACGTTCGTATCAGGAGTTTCAAATGCTTTCAAAACATGTCATTTCTAAATTTTTCTCTATGACTTATGTACATTTCAGTGCATAACTCGGTCTCGAATGTCATAGGGAAGTGTACGCCTCAGTGTGCTTACTCTAAAATAGAAGAGAAGTCTTCTATCATGTTTTTAAAATCGTTGAACATAATTTTTCAAAAAGAACTTTCATGTTCAACTGTCTACACTATAATTTTGGTATTTTTCCATAAAAAGTGGTTTTGTTAAAATTGTGTGGTTCAACACTCCCCTTCCTCGAATTAATTTTCAAAGAATTGTAGTTCGCAGAATGTTCATTTTATGTGAATCAATTCTTTGGGGGGGGCTTTTAAAAAAAAGCCTTTCTAATGTGCTGTGGTACATCTCATAAATGTCAATTTTATGATATCAACACATTTTGTGAAATTTAAAATGTGGTAACTTTATTTTTGTAATTTTTAAATATTACATTGTTCAACTAAGGAATCTCACTACGTCTTCACATTTCTGTGTGTCATATCAATTTTTCATTCCAATGTCAAGTTTTAATAAATATTGGTATCTCACATATACTGTTGAAGGGGAGCAATCCGGAAAATGAATTCATGCAATATCGTCGTATAATTTTTCTCCCCATGGAATCTTTCATGTCAAATTTTAATCAATGGTATTTCAAATACTAAGTGGTTTATTATTTAAATTAAGGGGAGAGAAAAGAAAATGTAATTAAAATATGTTATAGACGAACTTGTGATCTTTACAGACTTAATGCAGCTCCTTTCCTTCTATGTGGAAACAATTTCGAAATCTCGAAGAAAGCAACTTGTGTAGGGGGAGTATTTAAAAATAACAATGTCAGAAAATGGTTTTATGGTTCGATCTCTATACCCAACAACCTATTAATTTCACAACGATTCTGAAGTCATAAGGTGGTTAGGTTAGTCCTACGATCCAACCAGAACCAGAGGGATCTACCCAAGGATACTTCATAGTTAGAAATAGCAGTCCTTAGGTATGATTTGGTGATGGAATGTGTATAAGGAAGATGCCGACCCTAAGATTGAGCTAACACTGAACATTTCACAACAGGTGTTAGTTAATGACGTCTTGTAAGCATTGAAGGGGTTGATGAAATGAAACGAAATGTATATTGGATAAAGGGTGAAAGAAGAAAGCCCTCATTACACCTTAGGCAGAACGGGTCAAACACACAATATATCAAAATCACAAAAGATGATTATTGATATTAAAAGAGACATCCATGCGAACCCTTGTGATGCAATGGCACAACCCTTCCTAAGCCCATTCGTGTTTCTCTCGAAGAAAACTTGTCTCATTTGTCACGAGAAACATACGTTATCTATTTGGACATCTCCTCCAAGATTGTTATATTGAATAAGGTGGGAAAGGCAATCTGCTCCAGCATCCGATTACTAAAACCAAAAAGTGCACAAATCGAGTCTAGAGCCATGAAGGAGATCTAATTATAAATCTCCTTAGGACACAATGGTCAAAATCCACTTTTTGAACGCCACAAAGTTCAACAAGTTGTAACAAAGTGTTCCTAGAATTTATCCTTGAGATCTTGCCAGAACATCTGAGTGATACTTAAGTATTCACAGTGAAGATGGAAATCCTGCTTGAGCCAACATCAAACAAGCTCTTGGTAGGTGACTTGACAAGATTTCTTACATGAATCAAGCTTTTGATTAACTGGATATTAATTTTTGGTCAGTAAATGAATTGGACGACTTAATCAGAAAGATAGTAAATATCTGATTCACTTTTACCGTGTTGTCTGCTTTGAGACGTTCGGGGTAATGAGAACTAGCAAGCATGGTGAATCTAATACATCTGTGTTAGAAGATCCTACGCTTTGAGCTGGAAACCCTGTCAAGGAGTTTCTTTGAATCTACCTGGATCACCAGGTATAGTATTTTACTATAAAACGGAGGAAACGGGGTTAAATTGCACCGAAAAACTCAAGATGAATGACCAAAGGCCATATTATCTTTTTATTGCTAACTGTTTTATTTCAGCGATAGACGACGGTGTTACAGCCTTATTCCAGGCAAAGTCGGATTCATAAACCCACAATGCTCTTACTCAAGCTCATCAATGTCAATCGTTCAACCATCATAGAATAGTTGATTATAATCCTTCCCCACAATCAAAGAGCCTCAAAGTTAACTAAAGAAATCGTATTTTAGGAGATTGTTTAGACGTATAATCATAATGTCAAACAGAATGGAAACAAGTATGAGCATGTGGGTCAACTGAGCACAAGTTGATCAAGGAAGTAAATCAGATGATTCAAGTCCACAGGAGATGATGCAAGATAACGATCTCAAAACTCAAAGTCAAAAAGATAAAGGCTCAAAATCAAGATCACAAAGCATGAATGATCAAAGCCATCAAACAAGGACAAGACCATAACAAGGCATAAAACATAAATGTTAAACGGTCATATCTTCAATGTCATCGGTGTTTGATACAGAGAAGTTTAAAAGAAAAAGAGACCTAAACATTAGGGGAGAAGTGTTAGCCTTAATTATATTTAATGTCCAAACAAGAATGTTATCGGTCTTATGAAAGTCAAACTAGGTGCTTGTATTGTAATAGGATGTTCGGGTTACAACGGGCTTAGATTGTAATCTATTATTGTTCGTTGTTTCCAGCTCAAAGCCCAAGTTTAGCCAAGCCCGACCCGTTTAGAAAGCCCAAGTGCCAAGATAGCAAGGCATGGTATAAATACCCTTTCACCACACTTGGTGAAGGGTGTTGGTTACATTTTCACTTCACTTGTAACTTTCCCATTCTCTCTCTAATCTAGTTTTTCTCTCTCTACTTTCTCTCTCTAAGATTTCTTATTTTCTAGCATCTTGGTATAGATTATTGTTGTGTAATGGATTAAATACATAGGATAACAACATTAATGGTTGAATCTCCCGAATCGAGATAATCAACATGAAATGATTCGAACTCAGGAAGGGAAGTAGAATTATCGTCTTCTTCCGAGTCGTAATCATCACTCTTAATTCAGGTGTATTGAGTCATCCCAGGCGGGAGAAATTATATCGAATCTCTTCCTAAGGGAGTCTACATATCCTCTTCGGGCGATTGGAAGACTATGTTGGAAAGAGGACTCGATGATCGTATTTGGATTTGCATGAAAAATCTTTCGGCGGAGGGAGATGAAATGATCGATTATAGCAAACCTCCTAAAAGACTAATATAGTCCTCGTGCTCCTCTATTTAAACAATTCTTAGAGGAATTGTTATGAGTTCACGGCGAACTCATCGAGGAGGAATAAATCTTGGGAGATGGAAGACATCAAGTATTCATGTTGAGTATTGAGTAATGATTCAAGAAGATAAGACTCGGTATCAAAACGATCATTTTTTAGAGTAGAATCGAGGTCTTCATTATGAATCGGATTAAACTCACTAGAAATGATTTCCTTGTCAAGATCAAAAATAGGGTTCGAATAAGTTTTAAAACTTATTTCGTGAATTGAGTCGTCATCACTAGAGGTAGAATTGTCGAAGAGAGGATTAGAAAACGTTGAAAAATTAATCGTTTGAGAATCATCACAATCGGGCACATCACACTCACATTCATCCTCGGACTCTTTTGGGTTTTGGACAAGGTTCTTAACACTAGACTTTATGAATTCGTCCGATTCCGTTTCCAGAATTATGTCAAAATGTTTGTCCACCATGATGAGAGAGTCTGTTTTTGGTGAATCGGGTGTGATTGCGGTAGAACATGTCTTGAGATATTCTTGTGTTGCAAAAGAATACTCATCATCGTCATCATCATAAGATGAGGTAGGCAAATTCCAACTTGGAGTATTGATATATTCTGCCAACTCCTCGTTTATACTTTGCAAATCTTGAAGAAGTTTGTTAAGCAATTCTTGTACCTCCTCGGATTGAGCATGCTTAACTTCAAAAAATTTGTCCCAAGCCTGCATAAAAACCTTCGGTGTTTCCCTAAAAGAAATACGATTAAACTTCTTTAAAATTTTTTGTATCGATTTCATTAGGTCTTCTCGGGCTTGCAAAGCTTCCATTCTCATTTCTTGAGGAGGTTGATGAATGACGGGAAATTGCCGGGGTTAAAATTGGTCAAAACCAAAAGAATTAGAATCATAAAAATTTTGATTCATTGGTAGACATTCAAAAGTCGCATGAGGACCCCCGCAATTTTCACAACAAAGAAATTGTTGTGAAAAACTTGGTGAAGTTTGTGGAAAATCATCAAATTTTTGATTGAAACAGGGGTCCTGATTGTAGACAAACGGGACTTGAGGTGGACAATCGTAACCATAATGAGCATCGTTTCTACATAACTCACAAGAATACGTCTGGTACTGGGGTTGTGGAGGGCAGTCGGAAAGATTAATCGTGGACGTAATCTTGCTAAACCAACGAATGTGAGCATGAGGATCTTCTTTCTCAAATCCGTAAAATGGTTTTGAAGTTACAAGATTTAGAAGTCCATGTTTAAGCTCAAAATTCTCCACAAGAATAGCGGGAATAACAATAGCATCTCCGTAACCCTCGGTGGGTGCTTGGAGTAATTGCTCCATAGTACGTTGATCGGCCATCATATCTACGAGAGTCTCTTCAAGAGAAAACGATTCGACTATTTGCTTAGAACGTTTACGATTACGACGTTTTAGATTCGTAGAAGTTTCACCAACTAGATTCGAAGAAGAGCGAGTGCGCATGCACTAAATATAAAATAAGAGAAAGAAAAATATTTTTGTAACCGATAATCGAACAAGTGTACGATAGCTCTCTAGAAAACGTATAAAGAAGCGGAGGAGCGGGTAGGCGCAAAGCGTTTTTAAAAACCTTCTCCTTTCGGGTCGAAGTTCATAGGATCAACCCTCCTTATACCTCTCTTATAGTTTGTAATCTAAAGGTGAGCCGATTTCACAAGTGACACAATGGTTGTTTTTTTTGTTTTTTTAATTTTTTTGGTATTTTTGATTACTTGATATTCACAAAAATTGAGAAAATAAAATATTTTTGTATTTTTTTGTTTTTTTATAATAAGAAAAATATTCACAATTGAAAACGATAACTTCACAAGGAAGGGTCTTCAAACACTAATCTTCAAACGTAAACTTGATAATCGCACACACCTCCCCGGCAGCGGCGCCAAAAATTGACTTGAAAAATTCCTTACTATATATATATAATATAAATAAGAAGAATTCCCAAAATATCAATTAAGAAGAGAGTGTAAGTATTCCGTAAGGCTTTTAAAAGATTACTTTTGACCAAAGTAAAATCCAAAAAAACCTTCCCAGGTCGTTTCCCGACGAGGCGTGAATTGAGAATCGTGATTAAGTTCGTGATCGCGTGTTTGAATGATCAAATATATGGTTTTATTCTAATTCTACTAATAATAAGCAAAAACAATAAACGCAAGTAAACAATGAAAGCAATTAAAGATCGAACCTAAAAAAATGTTAACGGGAATTTAAAAACGCGACATATAAACAAATAATTCAAATTGTAACCCTACAATTGCAAATTTAATTTTTAAAAGTCCTAAAAGATAAAAGAAAATTTTTAAAAAAAGAATTATATTTTTTTCATTTTTATTTTATTTATTATGAATTTAAAACTGATTTAATCTAAAAAATTAATTAAAAACACTAAACTAAATGGGAAAATTCTAAAAAACTCATAGAAAGTACTTTGGACAATGCTTAATCTAAGAAAAATAAAATGGTTAAAACAGCTTATTTAAATAAGCAGGAAATAAGCTAAAAAAACTGTTAAACAAAAAGGCTTAAAAAGGGTTAAAAGAAAAGTTGCTTGAATGTACAAACGAAAAAGACCCCATGACAGTTGGTGAGTGTGTGGTGTGTTGAGGTGTTGGCTATGAAAGGGGGAGGTCACAGGTTCGACCCCTGTGACCCCTCTTTTTTACATATTATTTTTTTCTTTTTCTAAAAAAACTTATAAAATAAGCAAAATTAACAAACTTTAAAAAAGAAACTTTTTTCAAATCTTAAAAATAAGCTAATGATAAGCTAAAAGAAAAGTGACAGTTTTAACCTTTTTTTTAACTAAGTAACAAAGGGTAAACTGTTTTGCTTTTTTAGAACTATTAAGCACAAAGTAAAGGCAAATAAGCAAAAGCAGGTAATAAGCTACAACTAATAAGCTATGATAAGCAAAGATAATAAGCTGAAAGGGACTAAAAAGCAAATAAGACATAATGCATAAGAAAACAGTTTAAAAAGGCTAACAAGCTACTTTTAAGCTAAATTTTAAAAGCCTTAAGCTATCCTTATGGCTTAATGACTTATATGCAAGTCAAGCTTATCCTATAAGCTACAAGAATCAGCAAAGAAAAAGTAGTTTGAAACACATATAAGCCATGAAAAAGCCAAATGAAAAAGTTGTTTTAAGCAGATTGCACACTTTTTGGTTTTCTTTTAAAAAGACAAATAAGCTTTTTGCAGACCTAAATAAGCTATCTAAAATAAGTTCAAAATACAAATTAATCTAAAACAGATTAAATTCATGCTACAAAGAACTTATGTTTTCAATTTCAAGATCTAAAACCTACTTTAGATTATCTAAATTTAAGAATGAAAATTGGCTTTTTAAAACATTAACAACTAAAAACTTGTTTTGATAGATTTTGACTAAAACCACAATGGCAAATTCACTTAACCAAATCTTGTTACTACTGCATTTAGGCACAAAATAAAACATAAATCAAACCTTGAAACAACTTATTGAACAAAAATCAAATGGAAACATATTGAAAAAGTTTGAAAGCCACAAATTCCAAGAACATATATAAAACACGTTAAAACTTGATTTTAAACTTTAAAAACTTTTTAAAACTGATTAAAACAACTTAAATAAGCTTGTTGAAGTTAGCTAAATGACCCAAACAATTTTACAACTAAATTTGACCCATTTTGGCTATTAACCCAAACACTCTTTTAAGTTTTCAAAATCAATTTTAAAGCATGATTCCAACTGAAATAAGCTAAGAATTTTAAGAACAGATATCCAACAATGAATATTAAGCAATAAGAAGCAATAAGGACACAGTAATAAGTACTTAAAATAAGCAAATAAGAATAAGCAGTATTAAGCTATAACTAACAGTTTCAACTTAAAACATAAACAAAGAACATCTAAACAACAAGTAAGCATCAATAAGCAATAATCAACTTAAATAAGCATAAATAAGCAGCAAAAATAAGCAGATTAAGCAATGCAACAGTAACTTAAACATTTTGAGAGATAAAAGTAAAAGTACCTTGATCCTAGCTCAAACAAGGATCATGAATGCTCAAAAGAGCTTTTCTACAAGCTCTAGCTTGTTTAAAAACAAGCTAGTAAAACCATAAGCCCTTCCCTTTTAGGTTCATCATCCAAAAGCTTAAACCAGAATCTTTTTTGATTGTATGAAACAGAAAACTCAGTTAAGCTATTAAGAAGCTTAACTGAGTAGCAGTGTGTTTTAAGGGCTTAAAGAGCTTGTAAAAATAACTTGGAAACAGTATTAAGATAAAGAGCATAAGGGTGAAAAACAAGTTTGCTAAAACATTAAAAACTAAAATTCATTAACCTTAAAATATTACAATGCTTGAAAATAAAAAAAGTTAAAAATACAATAAGATAAAAGGACAAGTAAGCTGTAATAATTTAAAAGACAAGACTACATACTTACTAGCCTAAATTACACTAGATGATTTCACAGCTTGATTTCTAGCCCTATTTATATAAAACAAATGAAGAGGAGCTTCTTGATCTTGTGTTTGTTGTGTGAGAGGGTCGAAGTCTTCAATCTCAGCCATCCAATAATCTTGGTCACCAAGTCTAGCAATCACAGCCATTGATTTTATCCCATGTCCCTTCCACCAATCAGAAATTAAGGGATTGTCAGCGTGGATGTTGGCAGTTTGTGAAGGTGGGGTAAGTGAGAGTGATGGGTTTGTTTGATGGAGCAGGGGTCGAGGAAAGGGATGGATGAATAGTAGTTATGGCGGGTAAAATGTTTATATGTTTTGGGGGTGACAGGGGTTAAGGGAAAAGGGTAACAGGGGTAGGTTTAGGACTAGGGGTGTAATTGTTTAAGGACTAACGATGTAATAACCAGGGACTAACGGTGTAAAGGTATAAGGACTATCAGTGTTAGTCCTTAAGGACTAATGGTGAAAAGGGGTAAAGGGTGTTATGGTTAAGGGTTAACGGACTTTTGGGTTGGGCTTAAGTTGGGCCGGTTTGTGTAGGATGGTCTTGGAACATTATTACTTTTAAGGTATATAGATAAAGGCTTAAGGGTTGATCCAGGCCTATTAAATGGGGTGCGGGGTTAGGTCCATTTAAGATGCACACCTCTTTAGCTTTAACTTTTCACTTTGACTTTTCATGCTCTTTCCATTCCCGTGCTCGGTTTTATCGGTTTTGGCTTTGTTTTTGTCCTTTAGTGAATATCCGTTACCTGCATAGTATACAAAGCAAAACACACATATATTTGGCATTTTATGTCCGTTTTTGGTCATTTAGGCTCGTTTTATTAGGTAAAAGGTATGTGTAATTAAGCACATACCAAAATCACATACTAAAAACTATTGTCGGTTCCTCACGCAATGCCATAAGTAAACACTTTAGAAAACCAAGAATCTCAATCCCCCTTGACTAATTACCTTGAAAAGTAGCTAAGTGTTCATCAAAGGGAATTAAAGAATCATTAGTTTTGAAAAGCCCCGTTTTGACCATTTTTATAAATCTACACTAACTACCACACATATTTTTTTTATATTTTTCCTTTTTTCTTTTTTCTAACTAGAATGTTTGGACTTCTCGTTATTTATAATTTTTAGGGTCATTGGATTAGAGCACTTCAATCCTAAAATGCCCAAAAAGATAAATTCATCGTCCCCGATTTTTCACTTGTCCCAAACCAAGCTTAAAAACAAAATCACCATTAAATATAAGTTAAGATGCTAACACTACTTATACTTGTAACTTGTGAAACTTTTTGCTCCTGACAATTTTTATATATTAATGGTGAATGTGCTGATTTCTAATTTCAACCATGGATCAACGTTTTGCAAAATTTCCATGCCTCACGTTTCACACAAGTAATGAGTTTGAAGGCAGATCATCCCATTACGAATTTCGTCTTTGAACATCCCCAACTGGGCTAATAGTAACCCAAGCTTTTGACGCCCACAGAGACTAGTATCGAGACTCACGGGATCGTCGGTTTCAAACCTTGGGCTTACAGTCAAACATTCATTTTGAAAAAACACAATTAAACGAAATAGTCTTAGTTCAAAAAGCATATTTAAATTTAAGGAAAAAGAGATTTTACCTATATTTATTAGATCACATTTATTACATTTAATATAATTATGCATCCTTTAAACTAAGAAAATCCTTGACCTTTTAGAAGGCTGCAACATCGGTTGTGAGCCGGCAAGATGCAGCAAACTTTTATCAGTCTCGGATAATTACTATGTGCTTTATTTAAAAGACTGCAACATCGGTTGTGAGCCGGCAAGATGCAGTAAACTTTTATTAGCCCACAGTTTTTATTATTATTATTATTATTATTTTTAAACTGTATATTATCACGATATAGAGAAAAATTTTTTTTTCCTTTTTCAGTAATTTAGTAATAAATTTGAACTAAGACTAAATACATTATTGTTATCGACTATACTTTAAAGATCGTTGATTTAAGTTTAATTTTCGAAAAGAGCACGTATTATTAGTCCGGTTAGAAACTTCTGAGAGAAAAATCCACAAACTACACTTATGAGCTCTTTAAGATTTCTTACTAATCCTTGTTTAGCATCTACTCATAACTAACTCTATCCATTTCTCTTGTTCTTCGTAAATTTAAAATCTTTAATAAAAAGATCCGCGAATGCTTAGTCAAGTTTATAACGGTTAAGGGACAAAGCTAAGAGCTCAACACGCTTGATCGAGTCAAAATTTATTCTTATTCTACCCAGCAGGAAAGTCAACATTGTGATAAAACACTTATTTTATTTTTGAAATTTTTTTAATTTTTTTTCATTTTTTTGGTATTTTGGTGGTAAAAACGAGATTACATGAAAACAACGACTATAGGCACAATCAAATCGATATATCCCCCCATACTAGAACTAAACATTGTCCTTAATGTCAATCAAATCGATAGATCCCCCCATACTAGAATTGAACATTGTCCTCAATGTTTTAAGAAGGGTCTCTACGTATATCAAAAGCCGTTTATTAAGTGTGCTCAAAGATAAACGTTAGTCGATAAGATTGGATATTGGATATTGGATTCCCATAATTATGCAAAGGATTGAAGCCCGAGTGAACGAAGGACAAAACCACAAGCACGAGAGGCTTCATAATCTGGGGCAATCATGGACACACAACAAAAACCACAAAACACGAGAGGATAAGCATGGGTTGCCACCCACGAAGCGCTTATTTTTGTTAACCGAGTCTTGAGCCTGACTCGATCCCCCATACTTGAGTTGGTCAAGGAGGATAGAAATGGAGAAATGGAACATCCAAGATAGGAATGTCCTCTCCATAGATCATCATCGGGCTTTCAGAAAAATGCTAGAAAAGCCTCGATGAGATAAGAGATGAACTTTGTCCTCATTTTCGGATGAAATTAGAAGAAAAGTGTCAATCATTGGAGAAAGGGTGGGAAGGGTGGGTTAAACATTAGGCACATGAACATAAAGTTCTCTTGTCGAATTATCAGAAATATCATCCACCACTTTTGTAAAAACTCCCATATCAGGCTCAATATCAAAGTGAACATCATCATCATCCGGTGGTTTCTCAGGAGGGCGAGGGGATGATGGAACATAATAACGAAATGACTCATTTTCAGGAAGTGAAGGGGAATCATTTCTATGAAATTCTTTAAGGAAAAGGATATCCCCTTCAGAGTCATAGTCATTATTCTTAATGCCCGGTGGCATTGAGTCATCCGGAGTAAGAAATAAATCAATCTCCTCCATAAGAGAGTCACTATCCTTAACGGTGATAGGAGATGGAGAGAAAGATTCGATTAAAGCATCAGAATTTTTAGAATTAAATTCTTTCAGAGGTCGAGGAGATGAATTATCATACAACAATTTCTCAACAAGACGAATTTCTTCCTCAGGATCAAAGTCGGCTTCATTAATTCCCGGTGGAATTAAATCAATATGAGCGAGTTCACCGGAGAACTCCTCGAGAAGAGAATCAAACTTAGGAGAAGAAATAATCAAAGTGTCTCGATTAAGCAAGGATTCTATAAGATTAGACTCTGCATTAAAGTGTTGCGAATCTATCTTAGTAGAAATGATTTCTTCATCAGAAAGAGGGTTCGAAAAAATTTTGAAATGTTCTTTTGGAACGTCCTCATTAGAAAATAACTTGTCATCACTAGAGGAAAAATTGTTGTTAGCATCAAAGAGAGGATTAGAGACAGTTGTAAAATCATCACAAACGGGCACATTACACTCACTTTCAATATCAGATAAATCCTTGGATAAATCCTCGGACTCACTTGGGGTTGGGACAAGGTTCTCAACACTAGACTTTATTAATTCGTCCGATTCCGTTTTCGGAATAGTGCTAAGATGCTCATCCCCCATACTTAGAGAGTCCGTAATCGGAAAGTCGGGTGTGATTGCATCAAACGAAGTCCTTTCAAGAATTTGTTGAATTCTTTTAACTTCATCTGGAAAAAGTTCCTCGTCATCATCACCATCATAGAAAATGTCGTGATTATGATAGATACGTCGCGTAGGCTCGGAAGGATTAGTAATAATAGTAGCACTTTTGGTCAAATGAATAGTATAAGTAGTAGACGGAGTGCTAATATTATCACAGTCAGCATTGTAAAAATATGAGACGGGTGAAGGCTCGGAAGGATTAGCTGCCTGTTCTTCAGCTAACAATTCTTGTTTTTCCTCAACTGCCTGCTCTTGTAAAAGAATAGCCTCCTGCTCACGTCGTTGACTCATTATTTCACAATAGGATTGCATCATTGTTTTTAATTCTTCGATACTTATCTCTTCAGGAGGTTGATGAACGTCAGAATACTGCGGGGGTTGGAATTGGTCAAAACCGAAAGAATTAGAATTATAGAAATTTCAGTTCATCGGTTGACACTAAAAAGTCTCATGAGGACCCCCGCAGTTCTCACAACAAAGAAGTTGTTATGGTAAACTCCGTGAACTTTATGGGAAATCATTATCAAAGTCTTGAGTGTAACACGGGTCCGTATTAGAGATAAACGGAACTTGAGGCGGACAATCGTAACCATAATGAGCATCGTTCCCACATAACTCACAAGAATATGTCTGGTACTGGGCTGGTTATACGAATACATGTCGAAGAATTAAACAAATAAGAGGGTAAAGAGATAAGGAATTAACGAAGAGAGGAATATAGAAGATTTTATTATAACACAAATACATAGAAAGAAAAAAAAATTGGTTAACCGATAATCGAAACAAGTGTTACGAGGTAGCTCTCTAGAAAACGCACAAAGAAGCGGAGGAGCGGGTAAGCGCGAAGAGTTTTAAAAATCTTCTCTTTTCGGGTCGAAGTTCGTAGGATCGACCCTCCTTATACCTCTCTTATAGTTTGTAATCTAAAGGTGAGCCGAAATCACAAGTGACACAACGGTTGATTTTGTTGTTTTTCAAAAAATTTTGGTATTTTTGATTACTTGAAAATACTCACAAATGAAAGAGATAACTTCATGAGGAAGGGTCTTCAAACACTAATCTTTGAACGAAACACGATAATCGCATACACCTCCCCGGCAACGGCGTCAAAAATTGATTCGATTTCTTTAGTATATATAATATATAAGTAATATATATATATATATATAAATAAATATCAAATAAAAGGAGAGTGTAAGTATTCCAAGAGGCTTTTAAGAAAAGATTTACTTTTATCCAAAGTAAAATCCCAAAAAACCTTCCCGGGTCGTTTTCCGACGAGGCGTGAATTGAAAATCGAGGTTGAGTTCGTGATCGCGCGTTTGAATGATTCAATGATTTTTGATTTGGGATTCTATTTCTACAAATATAAATGCAAAAACAAGTAAAGGCAAGCTAAAAACTAA
>BQNB010073598.1:3700-13772 GCA_026074375.1 Tanacetum coccineum
TTATATTTTGTGATTATCAAAACGTAAAGATGTGAAAAAAATATTATTAATATTTTTAGGCATTATATTTTATCAACAGGTTGGTTTTGTCAACCAATGTGTCTTCTTGGTTGCAGTGTTTTAGGACGAGAATAATTATTATTGACTCTTTTAGGAGGTGGAGTTTTTGATCTAAAATTTTGTTTTGAAAATCCAACTCCGGGTTTTGACAATGGTTTATAAAATTGTTTGACTTCATTGTCACTAGCTACCGGAACTTTAACTTTGTTTACAATTATATGTTTTGGTCTAGGACCCAAAATGGATTTTTGAAAAGAAACACTTTTCTCAGATATGGGTGTCTCTGGTGGCGGTCCCTTATTTACTTTGGGGTCCGCCTGAACATTTAGGGGGCCGCCCATGTTTATGGGGTCATCCCTATTTAAGGGACCTCCATCAGAGGATGCCTTTTTCTAAGTTTTTATAAATTTTATTTCCTTTGTTCCACTAGATGATGCTTCAAATGAATTAAATCCTAAACCTAATTTATCACCGGAGGAATTTTGATTTCTTAGCATTTCATTCAAGCAGTGTGTACTCTTTTCAAATTTATTTAATCTAGTGGATTCATCTTTGAGTTTTTCATTCTCAATTTTGAGTACATGACACATTGCACATTCGAGATCAACTCCCTTGTTTTTCTCGAATATAGATAATTTATCTTTTAGTTCTCTAAGCTCATTTTCTAAGTTATTTCTAGTGGCTTTTAGTCTTTTGTTTTTAGTGATTATCTTTAGACTCATTTTACATAATTTATCATATTCATTGTCTAAAGCTATGTCATCAATTGATGAGTTTTCATCACTAAAAGGCTCTTTGGTTCTTGTCTTTTGGTGGTTTTGGACATTCTCCAATAAGATGATTCGGGTCGCCGCATCTAAAACATTTTCTATCATTTTTACCGGTCTTGTCATCACGGCTTCTTTGGAACGTCTTTTTGTCGTTCCGAGGTTGTCTCACGAATCTACCTCTTCTCTTAAAGAATTTCTTGAAGTCTCTTACCGCCATGGCATACTCTTCGTCTTCACTACCGGAAGTCGAACACTCTTCATCACTAGATTCTTTCTTAGCCTTTAATGCAAGAGATTTTCTTTCAACTTTTGCTTTGACTATTTCGGAATCTTTCTTGATGATCATCTCATGGACTTTGAGGTTTCCAATGAGCTCATCAAGAGATAGTGATGTCAAGTCTTTTGATTCTTCAATTGCCGTGACCTTTGCTCTCCATTTAGGATGTAGAGCCCTAAGAAACTTCCTTACGTAGTTCTTACTAGAATAACCTTCATCAAGAGCTTTAAGACTAGTAATAATAGTATTAAATCTAGCAAAAGCATTATCTATAGATTCGTCTTCGGAAATGACGAATTGTTCATATTGTTGGACCAAAAGGTCGATCTTATTATCTTTGACTTGACTATTACCTTGATGGGTGATTAACAAGGTTTTCCAAATTTCTTTTGCCGTATTACACATGAAAATTCGTTCATATTCTTTTCTAGGCAAAGCGTTGTAAATAACCATTTTGGCTTCATTATTTTTTGCAAGCCTTTTCTTAAGATCATCCGTTTGTTTTTCAAAAGGGATAACCTCATCAAGTTTGGTTTCCGGATTTTGAATAATAGGTTGAAAATCACCATTGGTAATAACATGCCAAAGATCTAGATCTTTTGATTTAACATATGTCTCGAATCTATTTTTCCAATAAATAAAACTATCGCTTTCAAAAAGTGGTGGTCTTTGCATAGATTGCCCTTCTAGATATTTGTCGGAATCCATAGATCGATCCAAGCTTTAAAATACAATATATTTTAAAAATCTTGAGTGACCTTGCTCCTGATACCAATTGTAGAAACTAGAAGGGGGGGTTGAATAGTTTTACCGGTTAATTAGCGTTTTAAAAGTTTGCTTATGAAATAGTTTGATTCGAGATGTATGTCAATCAACCAACAATATGAATCACAACTAAACTATCTAATAATGCAAGTAATAAGTAAAGAGATAAAGAAAGAAACGATCAAACCAAGACACCGAGATTTATAGTGGTTCGGCAACGAAGCACCTCTTCGTTCCTACTCCACTCCCCGAGCACTCCACTCGAGATTTCACTATGTCAACAAGCTCCCTTTAGGCGGAGAAAACCGTTTACACGTCGCTTACTTTCTTTTCCGACACTAAGCTAGATGTCGAGTCCTAATCTTAGCTAGAACCAATCTAAGACTTCACTAAGTCTTCAAACACTCACAAGATCTACACTCTTGGATTGACACACAATCCAAATCACACCAATATACAATCTACACACTTGGATCTACACTTGATCCAATTAATACAACAACACAAAATAAATCTAATGAATGTTTGTGATCTTGAAGAAGAGAAGAGAGAAAGATCACTTGATAACAATTCGTATGTAGAAGAATACGATTGTTCTTCTCTTGCACTTGATTAGAAGGTGAAGAAGGGAGGAAGAAAGAATTAATCACTTGAAACAAAATCAAGGTATGTTAGTGATCAAGATATGTGTTTTAGAAAGAAAGGAAGAAGAGAGAAAACTAGATCTGATAGAATTTTTGGCAAGAGGAAGTCTGATTTTGAAATGGGTGGCCCAGTATTTATAGGGGACAAAAAAGTAGCCGTTGCTGGTGGCGGTCCCGGCGGCCCCTTATATATAAGGGGGCCGCCGCCCCTATAAGGGGGCCGCCACTAGACTCCGCTCCCTTTTTTGTCCTTTTGTGGTGAAGGTTGTATCTGTTATGGAATCTTCCATTTTGGGGGGAAAATTTGAAATTCAAATTTTATGTTTTTAATAAAACATTTCTTTTAATTAATAAATAATTTGTTTTTATATTTTTATAAAAACATTTTTGTGGAAGTATAAGATTTAAGAAAAAAGTTATTTTCTTGATCACTAATCATGTTTAATGATTTGTTTATCCATACCTTAAGTGATTAATCATAGAAATATAATTTTATGATTATTAATTTATAAACGTTTAATTTTATCGTAAACGTTTTCACATTTTGTTATTATCAAAACATTGAGAGGTCGAAAAATATAAATAACGTTTTTGGACATTATTTGTATTAACACATATGATACATATGATTCTTGTAGAATCATATGTGATCCTACAAGCATCACTTATATTCTGACAATGAAAAAAAAACAAATCTTACATCAAACTTTACAACTTACATTTTTATTTAGTAAAAAAATACCTAATCGGTTAAAACATCAAACAAAAAGCGTTCAATTAAAAATAGTCAAATTAAGATCCGCATAACACTTTTTCAACAGTGCAACAAAAATATGGAAAAATCCAAAACTTAACAAAGTATGATATTCAAGAATCGTTAGTCGCTTCTTTAACTATATTAGTTCTTGTTGGTTGTTCAGCTACATCAGCATTTTTCGTTGCTTGTTCAGCAGCAATCCTCGCTAGTTTTGCAATATATTTTGGATTTGATGGACATGTTGTCTTTGTGTGCTTGTTAGTCTTCTCTCCACAGTGTCCACATTTCTTACTCTGCTTAGTTTTAGCTTTAAGTGTTATTTCTCTTCCACTTTTTCTACGTTCTCCTCTCCGACCACCTTTGTTTATAGCCCCTTATGGATTGTTGATATGATTATGCTTTGGTTTCTCAACTGCGTAAATATCTTCAATAACTTCTCCCGTTTTTTATGAAGGAGGCTTAGGCACTTAATCTTGAACTTCTTTCTTGATAGTTTTCAACTGTTCCACAAAATTCGCTAACTTTTCTTCATTTTTACTCAACAAAAACAAACATTCGTCAACCAGGAAATTAGCCCCTGATGTGCGGTTTGTAAGGACTTCATGGGAAGTTTTACAATCCCCTAGGCAGTGCACCTGTAACAACCCGAGTTTTACGACGCGTATGACGATCACGAATTCGACGTCATAATTATTATTTTATAAATTCGTGTGAACGAACGTCGACATTTGGAATTTTATTTGTCGTAAATAATTATTTTCGTATTTTATTACGAACGGAATTTAAAAATTTTATTTTGGTCGTTTCGCGAGTCAACGTTTGACCGCGTGTTCATTAAACGTTTTAAGCAACGTAAAAATCGGGATCGTAAGATCCTACTATAATGTCATTTTCTTAATAGTCTTTCTAATATTATATAAATCTACAAATTATTATATATCATAAACACAAAATTATATAAATGTTTCATAGGAATGTTGTCATAAATTATAATTATAAAATGTTTAAGAAGATTAATTTGTTGTTTTTTAATACACAACCCATAAATTCTTAGATTTTAATTCGTGGTTCGAGAAAAGTAAGATCGGATCGTAGTAGATTTTAAGATCTTATGGTCAAGATCGGGATCCTATAAGATCCTAAGCAAGCAAATATCATACGTAGAATCTGGATCGTTTTTACTTTGCAGTATCGTAAAATCGTAAGATCGTAAGATCAGGATCGAGATCTTAACAACCATGACAGTACCAACTAAATGTCGCAATCTTTGTTTATTTGATTTTAATTTAATCATTTCACTATTTTGGGTAATATGGTATGCCGAATTATGGATAAGCACAAACCTCTATCTACTACGCACCCACAGCAAAACTTTGTTTCCAGTGGTTTTGTCACTTTGTATCTATTGTCAATTCATTAATCAATTTCTCTAGTTATTAATCTACTACTTTATAAAGCATTTAGCCAATTTTTAAAATGAGAAGTACTTAAAATTTTAAGTAAAAAATATTACTATAAAAAAAAGTCTTAAGTAGTGCAAATACTTATACACGTTGTACAATCTTTTTATGCAACCAACAAAATTCTGCCAAACAATTTAACACTCTCTTTAAAAGCCATTAAAAAGGCTGTTACATTCCAAGTTACAAAACATAATCTATAATCTTTTTATGCAAACAATAAAATTCTGCCAAACAATATAACACCCTCTTTAAAAACCATTAAAAAGATGTGTTACATTTTATCACTATAAATATAACTACAATCCATTTCACACACCACACAAACACAACAAAAAAATACTCACTATTCTCTCATCTCATAAAAACTATCATCCACCACCCCCACCTCATCACGCCGGCCCTACCACTGGACGTCACTACCACGCCGGACGTCACCACCGCGCCGGACGCCACCAGCCGTTGTTTGCCGCCGGCTTCCGCTGCCGTCTCTGTCGATCTCTCGCCGGAATGACCGACTGCCCACCTGCTCTCCCCTACTTTAGCTTGAACACCATCTGCTGCCAACCGCTGCTACCTTATCAACATGATGCATGTGACTGTATCCTTTTTTTTTTCATGGCTCGATATTCTTTGGTGAATTTTTCTTCACTTTTTCATCTTTTCCTTTTTGATCTATAAAACCCAAGTAACATCCCTCCAACCTTAAGACTTGTAACAGTTGAAAAAAAAGTAACTGCTCTTCGATATTGCTATAATCATGCCTTAATAATGCAAAATCTTACCATATCAACAAAATCCCACTATAAAAACATGTCACACGTAATAAAGTAAAAAAGATTACTTTATTAGAAAATATGTAAAACCATTAGAAAATGTACATCATACACATTCAAAAGCCTTTAAAACCTTTTAATAGCCAAAACTTGTAACACCCCAAAACATGTAACAACCAATTAAATGGTAAATCTGTAACGGCCCATATACGTTTTTTAATACAGTCAACCTGTAACTACTAACATTGATATTGTCATTAATTCAGTCAAATTGTCACTCCTGCATTCATGTGGTCCATTTGTAATGGTCCATTAAACATAATTTAAGTGTAAACCACAAACTCAAATACGAGTATAAAAGCCTAACACTAACAAAATTTATTACACCATTTTCATCTCTCTATTCTATCTCTCTTAAAAACACAAATACATTTCTCTTTCTTTATAAAGCATTTAGCCAATCTATTTTTAGAAGTCTTAAAAAATTAAGTAAAAAAATTACTTTATTGGGAAAGATGTAAAACCATTAGAAAATATTCATCATACACATTTAAAAGCTTTTAAAATCCTTTAATAGCCAAAACTTGTAACACCCCAAACATGTAACAACCAATTAAATGGTAAAGTTGTAACGGCCCATATACGTTTTTTAAAATAGTCAACTTGTAACTGCTAACATTGATATTGTCATCAATTCAGTCAAATTGTAACTGATGCATTCTTGTGGTCCATTTGTAACGGTCCATTAAACATCATTTAAGTATAAACCACCAACTCAAATATGAATATAAAAACCTAACACACTAACAAAATTCATTACACCATTTTCATCTCTCTATTTTATCTCTCTTAAAAATACAAACACCTTTCTCTTTCTTTCTTCAAACCATCAAATTTCGCCGTCTCACATATCAGATTTTGCCACTACTACCGTTTAGTTCTGCCGCCACCTTTGCCAACATCATGTGCTGCCAGCCTCTACCGTCGTCATTGTCTCTGCCGTTTGCCAAGCTAATGATCATGGCTTTGGAGGAATACGGATACAAAAGCAGAAGAGGAATACAAGTACCAAAGAAATGGAGGTCTTTTTATTTCGGTGACGTCATTTTAAAAAAAGGTGATGAAGATTTTGGAGATGAATGAAGAGGGTTTAAGATGTTTGATTTGGATGATTTTGTTAAAATGTTTGACATCATGATTAATTGTTACAAGGATAATTTCAAGAAATGTTAAGGGCTTACATCGTTGATGTCAAATGCTAAGGTTTGATGGATTTGGATTTTTTTTAAGGATAGAGTCTTATGAATTAATGATTAATCTGCAAAACATCTGTGATCCTGAATCTATTAACTTTTGATGAAGTGACTGAGATTTTTAGTTAGTTTTTTTTCATCATGTTATGTTAGTGATTTGGTGATTGTAGTTTTGAATTGATGATCGATGATGATGATGATAACCCGTTTGGGGTTTTATTTTGTCGAATTGTTAGAATTTTAATATTTGATTTGTGATTACTGGGGTGTTTGGAATTGTTCAATTTACTTAACTACTATTTACGTTTTATAGTAATTTTCTTTTTTTTTCTTTTTATTATGTAGTGATTGTTCATTGTTAAAAATAATTATTGAATTTGTCCAAGTTTATCATTTTCAAATCTTAAAAAAAGAATAAGCAATATCATTAAAAACGTGTAACCGCTTAAACCATCATTGTAACGGTCTTCAATAATTATTAAAAACGTTTAATCGCTTAAAATCATTACTTTCAATAATGATTATTAAAAATGTGTAATCGCGTCCATAATATAAATCCACACAAACTATTTCATATCTCTCACACACAAATGTTTTTTTTGTTACAACAAAAATAGTCTCTCAATATACCATCGCTTTCACTCCTCAACTCTTACTGGTACTTACTGCGGAGATTCTTTATTTTTTCGTTAGAAAAACGCTTAGCCGGATAACATTTGCTCGCCGCAAAATATAATCACAGAGTACCCGTCGCCGCATTGCGCGGGTACCCGGCTAGTAAATAGAAGATGTACTTTTGGTAAAAAGATATGATTGAGAAACCTAAAAGATTATGCCTAATTTCTACACACAAACCGTTATAAAAATCTCTTACTACATAATCAAATCCTTAAAAAGTATCTAATTGAATAATGATAGAGCTCAATTATATTGAGAAATAAATAATTTTGTTGGCTAATAAAAGTAAAAAATTAATGTTAATTTAATCAAATTTAATTAAATTTCAAATAGCAAAATAAATATGCATATAAATATATATATGACGATTTTATAATTAATACAAACTATAAAAATGAGAGTAACTAATAAAACTTTAGTAAATAAGCTATATAGATATAAAATAAACTCAGAAGTTTTCATGTTTTTAATAACTTTATATACATTTAAAAGTTATTTAACCATATATTTGTAAATTATAAAAAAAATGCAATATATATGTTGTTATAATTTATAAATATTTTATATCATTATAGTGCACGGTGCAAGCCGTGGTTCGTCCGCCGTCATAAAAAATGAACAAATGGCGCCGAAGTTCTGTACCGGCAACAACGTCGTTGGCGCGCCATTCATCCTTCGATTGGTCCATTAGCGGACGTTGTTAATATTTTATTATTTTTTCAAATTTTAAATGTTACATAACGGATAAAAACGGGCAAAAAAACCCTATTTTCACTTATAAATACCCATTTTTAACTACCCTTTTTTATACATTTAACCCAAATCGTTATATAATTCCTTTTTAGCTTAAAAAAATGCTTCAACAATACACTTATTGGCTCCTAAACGATATATGTAATTCGTCTTCTTCGCCGGCTAATTCTAGTTCCTCGTCACCCGCTACACCATCATTCGTCCATTCTTCTCAACACCCGCAAAACCCGATGCCATCATAATATGCAAACCAAAACCCAATGCCATCATATTCCTAAAATCCGATGCCATATTTTTCACAACCCCCTTTCGCACTACAAATGAACCATGATCATTTTAACCAAATGACTTTACTACAAACTCAAGAACAACAACAATATTTCAACCAAATGAATCTCAATAATTCTTCACGACCAACAGAAATGATGCCATCACAAAGAGCTTTATACAACTCGCTACCACACTCACCACGACACTCACCATCACACTCAATATCACATCCTTCACAAACCGAGTCGTCTTCCGTTATAAAAGAAAAAGTAAAAGGAAAAAACCTAGACCAAAGAAGATCGATGTCATACATACCTGTTGGACACAAGCAAAATAATTTTTTTTGGCCAAAACTTACATACAATTATCCGAGGACCCACGACTTGGCGTAGACCGAAATTTAAAATCGTATCGCAAAAAAATCAAAGTTAATACTACCGCAATGCATCCTACGAACGTACCAATGATATGATCACGGAAAAGTGGACAACGTTGACAAGTGATTGCAACAAGTTCGTCGGGATTGTCGACGAGCATGAACGGTTGAGTGGTGAAAACGATTCAACGTGGCTAGCTCGTTGTTATAAAATATTCTTCAAATCTTGGGGGTTTGCGTATGGCCACTATGAAACATGGGAGGTCACCACAAATGGCGTGGTGCCAAAGTCGTTGTTCTCAAAAGACGCATTTGTACGACAAATGACGTTGAAGAACCAAACGAGCTATTTCGAGATGATATAATACCACGTACTCCTGACAAGCCAAGACCTTACAAGAGTAAAATATCCGACTCTTTCAAATGGGTGGGATCAACTTTGATGGGTAAAGAAGCTTTCAAGGATATGCTCCAAGAAGAGTTACGACAAGAACATGCTAAAAGATTGGACTTCATCGCAACTCAATAAAAATTCGAGGAATTGAAGTTTTTTAATTTCAACACCGATGGGAGATGCAGCTAATATAAAAAATTAAAGACCAAAACCGAGCAAAATATTTTACCGAACCGTAGTTTTTATTATTTGTTGTATCGTATTTTTTAATATTTGTCGTATTCGTATCGTTTTTGTAATTAGTTTCGTATTTTCAATATATCGCATTTTAATTTTAGTTTAAAATAAAATGATAAAAGGAAAAAAGTTGGGACCTACATGTACCAATACGTGTTATTGGTTTTTTTGTTGAGGATTGTGTTTTAGTTATTATGGTGTTATTGAAGGGTTGTTGAGGTGATACATCAATTAGTGTTACTGGAGCACACTGCACCTAGCTCTCTTATTAATGTATATTAAAATAACGTATATGCATAATATTATAAATAAAATGAAAGAACGAGTTATTCTCATATGTAAAATGAAACCACTCAAGGGTGGCCTATTGGAAAATACAATTGTGACCATCACACTAAAATGTGTGAGGTATCAAGTTTAATTCCTTCTAGGTATAAACAACTCTAAAGTGGCAACGCCAACCTCTTAAAAAGGGAGTGCTTTACCTGGTTTGAGTCTGTGTAGCGGTGGGTTCAAACATGTGGATTAGTCGGCTAAAAGTACAAAAACCATGGTTACCCCCAAAAAAATACACGAGATTATATATATATATATATATATAT
>BQNB010073598.1:15084-32063 GCA_026074375.1 Tanacetum coccineum
TGTTGTATTTTGAACCTTTTAAATTTGATTGATGTAAACTTATTAATATTTTAAATTTATGCAACAGTGTTTATTTTTCAAACGTACCCTTAGAGGTCGTTCTTTATGCTTTGTACTCGAAATAGCCATGGACGTCACGCCCTCGGATGCCAAATCGAAAGGGACCCTATTTGGGGGTGTAACAGATTAGTATCCATGAATACTGCCAGTGCGTTAATAAAACCAAACGGCATTACTTGGAACTCATTGTGACCATAACGAGTCCTAAATGCGGTCTTAGGAATGTCTTCCTCTCGAACTCTGAGTTGGTGATAACCAGATCTCTAGGCGATCTTAGAGTAGACTCTTGATCCATGCAATTGATAAAACAAATCGTCAATTCTCGGAAGTGGGTATCGGTTCTTCAAAGTAAGTTTGTTTAGTTCACGGTAGTTGATACACATCCAAAAAGAACCATCTTTATTTTTGACAAACAAAACCGGTGCTCCCCAGGGTGAGGAACTAGGTCTTATAAATCCTTTGTCCGAAAGTTCTTGCAACTGAGTGGATAACTCTTGCAATTCGGCTGGTGCTAATCGATACAGGGTTCGTGCTACAGGTGCAGCACCAGGGACTAAGTCAATTTGAAATTAAACTTGTCGAGCAGGTGTTAATCCAGGCAGATCACCTGGAAAGACTTTCGGAAATTCCCATATGATTGGCACGTCCTCAAGTCGCTTCTCCTCTGACTTTTCCTCAACCTTCTTGGATGTAACTTGCGCTAAGTAGACCTGACATCCCTTCTGAATATACTTCTGGGTTTTTGTACACGATATAATGTTTAGCTTACTTCCGTTGCCATAATCGTCACCTCAGATTATCAATACTTCGTCTCCATTAGGTATACGGATGACCTTCTCGTCACAAACGATCAACGCGTGGTATTTCACCAACCAATCCATACTGATGATGATGTTGAAACTACCAAGTTCTACGGGCATTAGGTCTATGTCGAACGGATGACCTAATAATCCTAACGTGCAACCTCTAAGAACAACATTTGTTTTTGAAATTCTTCCATCGGCAAGTTCTACAGCATAACTAGTGTCTAAAGTGGATGGTGTAATATCAAGCAAAGCACTAAAGGTAGACGGACACAAAACTTCTATCGGCGCCCGAATCAAATAACATGGAAGCATAACAGTTATTGAGAAGAAACGTACCCGTAACAACGTTAGAATTAGGGTTTGTTCCTCCTCTACCAATGGCGTAAGCCTTTGTTGTAGCCTCATTACCTCCAGTCTGGTTTCCAGTCTTGTTTCCAACTTTGTTTCTTGTCTGGTTTCTACGGTTCCGATTCCTCAACTTAGGGCAATCCTTCCTAAAATGAATCGGTCTTCTACACTCATAACAAACAACACCCTGCTGATTTCCAACTGGAGCTCTCTGAGTGTTTGGGGTAATAGTCGTCGTACAATCCCTAGTCAGGTGTCCAACCTTCTTACAGTTACTGCACTTTACTGTACATGTCCCTACATGGTGGTATTTGCACTTGTTGCAAAGTGGGTGGGGTCTAGTATACCCTCTCCTCTCATTGTTCCCAGTCGTGTAAGCTCTAACCACATTCTACCCACTAATATTTTGCCTCTTAAATGGCGGTTGTTTTCTACGGTTATCCCCCGGGTTACTTTCCATCCTCCTCTTACTCTCAGCACTCCTTGCAGCATAACCCTAAAGCTTCTTATCCATTAATTGGTTAGCAATGCGTACGACATCTTGGAATCTAACTGGGTTTGAAGCAATCACATTCCCTTGAATGTTGTCCGGTAGCCCTCCAATAAATCTCTCCACTATGTCCTCTTCATTAGGGACCATTCTAGTACACAACAAAATCAACTCCTGAAACCTTTGAGTGTAGACAGTCAAGTCGTTACCTTTCATGGTCAGATTCCCAATTAGTTTCCATTTTTTGAATTCTCGTTCCTGGTTGACAATATACCTCAGTCATAACTTCATAAGTTTCTGCCAATTGTTTAAATACCCACAATGATAAATACCATGAATTTAAAATTTTTAAATAATAATAGTAAATCACGACAAGTAAAGTATGTATTAATCACGACAACGTCAACTCATGAAAATTTAAAATTTTCATGAATACACGGAATACACGGGAAACACTAAATATAAAACCTAAAATCAGAACAAGTGCAAAATTACCAAAATGCCCCTAATGTCAGAAAATCTAATAAAAGCATGAATAAAATTCAATAAAGTGTTATAAATTATAAAGTACATCATGTGACAAGTATAAAATTTATGTAAGATTAATATAACTTTTTATTTTATGCAAGGAAAAATAACTATTACTTATGTAATTGTATTATTCGCCGAATTATATAAAATTAGGTATTTATATTTTGTAAATTAAATTACAATTAAATAAGAGATAATACCATAAAACATTTTTGGGCAAGCAAGTCATATCTGAATTTTTGGTCAATTATTAACCAAGTAAATCGGCCATAATGTGAATAGATATCTTAATTACCATTTTTAAATGGTCAAACCCTAAAAACAAATAAATTCGGCACATCAAAAATCAAGAAAAGAGAACAACGAATTTTTCCAGGCCATTTATCATTTTTCCAAGGCTTTATTGAAGATCCAAGGAATCACTAAGAAAAATAATAATTAGATGTTTTGTTTCATTGGTTCGATTTGTGGACTTTTTTGATTCGAAATACCAACCGGGTATGAATAATTCAACGAATTCCAAAGATCATCAAAGGTTATTTTTAAGACTCCATTTTTCATCTCTATGAGAATCATTATAATCAGTAGAAAATGTTCAGTGCATGTTAGATTAATTATTTGAACAAAAAGATGTTCGAAACCCTAATTTTTGGTTAATTATGAAATCGGCTGAAATAGTAATGGTACCATTGATTTTATATTTTTACAAGGTTTTTAATATGATATATAACCCATATAAATTGTTGGTAAAAATTATCAAGGGGTAGAAATAGTTATTTTGGGATTTATGAGTTTAGCCGATTTGCGAATTAAAGGAAAAAGGGAAAGAAAAATTGCTAACGAATTAGTGGTCCATGTTTTGTATATTTTTCCCAGGTTGATGAGGCTATATGAATGTATAAAAATTGTGAAATTATTGGGGAAAATTTTAATTAGGGTTTTATGCATTTAATTGCTTACCAATTTGTGTATTTAAAGTACAAGGACTTGTTTTGTAATTTCTGAAACTATGGGGACTGTTTAAGACATGTTAATATATTTTTATAATCTGGAGTAAAAATAAGATTGTGGTGGTCGAAAATGTCCATTTTTGATATTATTTTGGATTAAATGTGATTAAATTATGCATATTTTAATTTAATTTAGAAATTAAATAAATTAAAATCGGAGGGACTAAACTTGTAAATCTGAAAAGGAGTAGGTTTGGAACAGTAATTAAAGTTTGATTTGAATTTTCCAAAATTGAAGCATTAAGGACTTGTTTTTGTAATTATGAATATTAAAGATATAGTTGTATAGTTAATAAATGAAATACGAAGGACTTAATATGTATATCTATGTAAAATTAGGGTTTGACTTGTAAATACAGAAAAATGGATGGTATAAGCTGGAATTAAATTATGAAACTTTGTGAATGTTTTCACTTTTACACCTTGTTAAGTTGTTGATTTTGCCTGTTAAACCCTAAAATACGGAAGTTGTCATATTAAACCCTAAACTCGCAAAATTGAATATGTTAAGTTCCTAAATTATTCAAAATACTTTATAGGACCTAAAATGATGAATATGCTATTTATGGAAACCTGCTATTTATGGAAACCTGCTATTTATGGAAACCTGCTATTTATGGAAACCTGCTATTTATGGAAACCTGCTATTTATGGAAACCTGCTATTTATAGAAACCTGCTATTTATGGAAACTTGCTAAATAAGGAAAGTTCTATTTTGGAAAGTACCTAGTATAACAAGATACTAATCATGGAATATGTTAATCATGGAATATACTAATCAAGAAAGATATTAATCATGGAATGTGCTAATCATGGAATGTGCTAATCAAGAAAGATACTAATCATGGAATACAATGATCAAAGAAACATACAAGCACACCAATCAAGGAAAGTTACCAAGAATAGAAAGCTGCCAAAAATAGAAAGTTACTAAAAATGGAAAGAAACTTAAATCATGCACAAGTAACTTATACAAGCTCTTTAACATGTAGATCACGTGAAGCAGGAGTAGCTTCCATTCTTCTTACCACCTCTTTCATTACTTGCTGGACTTAAGGTACGGATATTCCGTCCTTTCAGTAAGGACATTCCTTCTATTCATGATTCATTCCCCAGAACTGCTATGCTTCCCCATTTCTATGTTTTGCCATGATTTATTCCATGTTTATTTTATAACCCACTGCCCGAGCTATATATATGCATGACCATGATTTATGTGACTTACCACCTAGTTATGGAGGTACCATGACCATGACACTTGAGGCACCTGTGTCATGACTCTTTCGCGTTGAGAGTGATTTCACGCGGCGTCCCTTTTCATGTTACTTATTTATAATTCATGTCTGGCCATTATTATTCGGGGCGTATGGGTGCATCCTAGTTTACATGTTTATACGTTTCATGGTGATTGGTTGGTGTGTGCTCTACATCCCATCACATTGGAGTTGATCCCTCCACCCATTTATTATAAGAGGTCACCCCTCTAGTACATGTTGAGGCATCCCCTCTAATCCATACATGTATGCAAGTTATTATTATATTGACATGTACGATTATATGAGCTCGTGGGCAAATCCTTATTATTATGTTATGCTACCTATGATATTCCATTATACCTTCATATCATATCAACCATGCTTTACATGTTCATTTCTATTCCTCATGACATCTTTTACTCCATATTATCCATGTTTACATGTTTCACACTTAGTTCCTCACGATGTATTTTCCTCAGTTTCCCTCATGACAATTATGACATTTCATGATATTTCTTACCTCATAATATCCAGACTTTACATATTACCACTTTCCTCATAACTCTTATGTATGTTCCATGATACTCACTTACCTCTATATCTCCCTATGACTTTATGATTTACAGAAATGTCTTTCTCCTCAGTTTACCCATGCTTTGCTTGTTCCATAGTTTTCCCTATGAATTACCCTTCAGTTTCTCCACAACACATATGATATCACACGACATCTTGTACCCATGTTAATCACGTTTTCCTATGTTACTTTTCTCTCATGACTTATCTTATAGATTCTCTCACGACACTGACGATTCATATTCCGCTGCTCCATGTTTATTTATTCATGATCTATACTGTATTATTTTATCCGTTCACTGAGCAATTGTGCTCAGCCGTATTTCTTTTCATGTTTCTTACGGCAGGTACTTGGCGAGGATTTTGGGCAAAAGAGTTAAGCTGTAGGATGAGACTACCTTTTAGATACTTTCTTTTCATTTTATGTACAGACAGTCATTTAGAAGGACCGATGTTTGATTCCGGTTTCCCCTTGTAGGTTTGTATGCCATTATTGAGTGCTTGATATTACACCATGATTAATGATGTTTCGCCTCCTTCTCTGAGATGGGCGTTGACAATTATGGTATCAGAGCCCAGGCATAGGCGACCTGTAGGCTCTAAATCATTACCTGGAGGATTGGGTAGAACACTAAGGCTATCCAGATCGACAAAAATACTTTCACAACTTTGATTCCGTCAAAAACCGAGTTTAAAAAATCGTATATCTTACCTTCGATGGTTTTAATATCAATGCTATCCCTCGTACCGATATTGAACTCATTACGGCCATTCAAGCAGCCGTACAAGCCATGCTCCCTCATATTCGTGAATAGATTCGCGAAGAATTTCGGGATGGTATTGGACCGTTTAATGATTCAGGTGAGAATCCTCCACCGGTCACTATCCACACGTAGCTTGAGCGCTTTAACAAGCAAAATCCGCCTTTCATTCGATAATGCGACGCTCCTAAAGACGCAGCAGAATCGATTATCTCACATTAGAGTGAGATTTTAATGATTTCCAATACAAGTTGGCTGTGTAAAGTTAAGGCGACACTTAGATATGGTGGAGAAGGTCCTATGAGCAGGACTAAGAAATTCCGTGGATGTATTTCACAAATCTATCCCCAAACCCCAAAGGAATAATAGCAAATACCAATACTCTGGGAAAAACGATAAGTTTCTTTTAAAATTTTTCCAGCTTCACCACGCTTGGTGACACGAAACTAGCATCGAGACGATAACAAAACTCCGGTAATGGCGCGACCAAGAGGTGCCAGATCATTAGTCGCAACAGACCTGTTTGATTTGATACTTTGACTTAAATTTACAAGTTTATTTTTTTTCCTTACTTCTCAAGACTCAGGTCTCATGTATATCTCCTAAATCAGATTCCCAGTAATCCAAGGTATTCCCTAAGAGTTGTATCATCCTGTTTATGTCAAATGTGTCAGTAGAGACTCATGAGAGTGTCGTCTATTCTGCCAAAGAAAATTGCTTCAAAAAAGTATGTGGCAGCTGCGCACCTCCCAAGATGGCAAGAATGACCATGCGGCAAGTACATCTGTAACGCAACAAGGAAACCAGATACAGCCAGCCAGCCGTGTCCTTTGCAATACGCAGAATCAGACCACTTATAATCATCAGGTACCATCACTGACACAACACTAATCTTGGTGAACTGCAGTGTTGTTTTAAATAATAACGGTTTTATGACGCAATCCATTACATCTACCACTTTTATCTACATGTATCACAACGACATCCTACATTCCCGACCATGTAACAATGTATATCCACGCCTATGAAAAACTACGCTCGGTAAAATCCATGTATATTGAGGTCTTCATCTACTGTTGATGACAAATCTGTTCCTAATAACGCACTTTTCTCTAAATAATGTGCGTATATCAAGTGATTGATAAGTATAAGACTGTGTAAAGGGACGCACCATCGTTTACATTTAGCTATCAACTCATATCGTATATTGTTCATGTGATATTCAATTTTGAATTCAACTAATCATGTTTCCGACCGTGAAAGTATGAGAAAATCATTTCTGTGAATAAAAAATTCATTTCTACTTTTACAAACACGTACGCTTACTATCTCATGGCTCGAAAGTTTATTTCTAACTACCATTCATGACACGACCTTCTCCACGTTCCTTCTATTCATGTCCGCGTTTCATCTATTCATGATTCAGGCCAATTAATTCTGAATTCCGGATATGTTTCCAAAAAAAAACTTCCAGGAATATCTTCGATCCGCGACGTCGAGTACGACATTGAGTTGCTTCCGGAGCAAAGCCTATTGCAGAAACTCCTTATCATCGCATATCCCAGTTATTGTAGTAAGGATTAAAGGATAAAGTTGCAAGATATGATAGGAACAAGTTTTGTAATACAGCCCAAATGTTCACATGGGAACGATCAGTTCTGTAGTTCAGAATAAGTGACGGTACATGAGATATAATCGACTACCGTAAATTGAACAAGATCATCATCCGTCATCGTTATTTTCCCCTCACGTCTCGATAATTATTTGATCATTTTCTAGGGTTCTAAGCTCTTTTTATTTCCAAGATTGAATTACTACCTGGTTATCATCATTTTATGAGTAAAAGAGCAGGATGTTTTCCCAATACTTGGTGGGGCATGTGTGCGACCAGCACGCAGGGGGGGGTGGGATAGCATATATATCCATCTCCTCCTCTATTCTGAATCTTACCCATGTTTTCAGCGGTATTTATGGAGTCGAAAAATCGAATTTTCATAAATTCTTAGACAGAGTTCGTCATCGTGCTCATTGATGGACATTTCTGATCTCTCCAAAACATGAATAAGGGAACACGAGGACTCAACTTTTGGCAACTGTTATACAATTATACGCAAGAGAAAATGTAGTGCCAATTTTTTCTAAGTGCAAGTTTCTGGTTAGTAAAGTGGTACTCCTAGGTCATGTTTGTTCCACAAAGGAATTGCTATGGATCCGGCGAAAGTTGAGGCTGTCACTAAATGGCCAAGACCGACGTCTGAGACCGAAGCACACGGTTTTCTTGAATTTATCTGGTCGATTAAATCACAAAGTTGTTGAAGTTTTTCCTCACTGTGCCCCTACCCTTGACTAAACTTACGCGAAAGGATGAGAAGTTGTATGGACCAAAGAGCGAGAGAAGATCTTTGAAGAACGTAAGCAACGTTTAATTTCCAACCTAATTGCTTAACTCTTTCTTGCCGCCTGTCAGCAATCTGATTCAGATGGATTTCATATTTTCAGAAATTTTTTCCTTAATAAGGACAATTAAATGTACACTCATGCAACATGGGGAAGAAATTACTATGTTTTCACGTCAGCTAAAGCCGAAAAGAAGAGCCCATCATACTCCAAGATCTGTGAACTAAAACTGTTGTTTTCCCACCCCAAGGTTTGGAGATACTATTCCTATGGCAAGTCATGTGACAACGAAACCAGATAAAAAGCGCCAAATGTTTCTTTATTATTATTCCGAACAATCTGATCATTTTTTCCAAATGTCAAGATTAATTCTTGATAAAAAAATTGCAAGAATATCCAGCAGGGAGATCGTGCGACACACGGTACGCCGTCAGCGATTGTATCCGATAAAGGATCCACTTTCACGTTTGCGTATTCTGGAAACTCATGCTCTTTCAGGAAGGTTTAATACCAACAAGCTAGTAGACCATTAAAATTTACAGCCAAATATCTTGTTTTCCTGAAAGTTATCGCCTACGAGTGGGAGGCAGACTTTTTTGGTATACGACAATTTTGTTGTCATACAGAGCCATATCGAAATTCTCGATCGCGTCGTGAGATTTATTATTGTTTAGACGTTATCCCTCTCCACAGCTATCACACGTTCATGATTTTAGTTTTCACAACGTGTTTTTGTTCAAGAAGTCCACGAGTATCATCCTTCCACGTATCTCTTATCCACACGATCAGATTCCGTGAGACTTATCTCACCTTAATGAACCAGAATCTATTACTAAATTGTCAAGACATAGTCCATGGAGAATAAGACCGATATCTTTTTGGGACAAGATTTCTTGGAGAACCATTCTTCTTTTCAGTGCCCTTATCATTTGTCTAATTCAGGATACGAAATATTCTTTTAAGAGGGGAGAGTAATAAAACCCACATGAAAATAACCATTAAATTTAAAAATTTAAATAATTAGTAAATCACGACAAGTAAACGTATGTAATTAATATACGACAAGTCATCACATGAAACTTTAAAATACCATGAAAACAACGTATACACGGAACACTAAATATAAAACCTAAAATCAGAACAATTGCAAAATTACGCCAAATGCCCCTAATGTCAGAAAATCCTAAATAAAAGCATGAATAAAATTCAATCAAGTGTGTTATAAATTAATAAAAGTATCATTCAGTGTGACAAGTATAAAATTTATATAAGATTAAAATTATCTTATATTATGCAAAAAAATTAATTATTTCTAATTTATGCATATTGCACTGAAATTAATATAATTAAAATTATTATATTATACAATTAAAATATAAAATAAAATAGGAAATTATGAAATATTTTAGGCAAAATAAAATATGATTTTATACTTTAAAAATACCCAAAAACTCGGCATATTAGCTGTATATCTTTTTATATACATTATTTTCATTTGTAAATATCTTAAAAACCATTTCCAAAACCCTAAACAATTAAAGTGGCGGCTCCAAAAATTTTCACAGCAAGGGACGAATTTTATAGGGTCCAGGGAGTACAAGAAGCTAAGAAAATTATTAGGTGCGAGTGGTTTGAAAGCTTGATTTGATTTTATGGTGCTCAATTGACCTCGAAAATCCTTCATAAATTCATTAAAATCATCCATAATTATTCAAGTATTTTTATACTCAGTTTTACATTATATAGATCATGATATGTTCCTAAGAAAAATACCATGGCATGTTTTTTTATTTATTAAGCTTAAATGATCTAAACCCTAAATAAATGCAAGAATAATATTCGGACCTCTAAATAAATTTATACCTTCGATTTTATAATTTTTAGTGACTTTTATATATCATTATATGAACCCAGATAAATTGTTAGAAAAATTGTAAATAAAAGATTTAGATAATTATTGTGGAATTTCAATTCTTTCTTGCCGATTTTAATATGAAGGAAATGAAGAAATAAATTGGAAATATGAATTAGGTTAGGGATTTTATAGTTTTCCCAGTCCAATAGCATGCTAATGAATGTATAAAAATTATGTAATTATTTGGGGGAAAAATTAATTACGGGTTTTATGCATAAATTGCTTACCAAATTGATGTATTTAAAATACAAGGACTTGTTTTGTAAATTCTGAAACTAATGTGGACTAGTTATAAGACCAAAGTAAATATCATTTTTATAATCTGATAAAAATAAAGTTTGGGGGTAGAAAATTGTCATATGATATAATTTTGGGATTAAAAGTGATTAATTATTCAAATTATGTAATTAGAAATTAAATAAAAATAAAATAAAGAGTACTAAACTTGTAAATTCTGGAAAGTGTAAGGTCTGGACAATATTATTAGTAATAAGATCCTGAATTTATGCCATATTTAAACCCAAGAGGTACATGTTGTTTACATTTTGGATAATAAATGAATATTGTTTAAATTAATGAAATAAATAAAAGGACTAAATATGTAAATCAAAGTAAAAATAGAAGAATTTACTTTAAAAACAGAAAAAGGAAGGTATAATGCTGAATAAAATATGAAACTTTGGATAATATACACTTTACCACCATGTAAGATTGATTGATTTTGCATGTTAGTCCCTAAAAGTACGGGTAAGTAGTGTCATATTAAACTCTAAACTTACAAAAATAATATGATAAGAACCTAATAATTCAAAAAACTTTATATAGGACCTAAAAATTGAATGAATAATGATAATTATGGAAACCTGCTATTTATATAAACCTGCTATTATATGAAACCTGCTATTTAATGGAAACCTGCTATTTATGGAAACCTGCTATTTATGGAAACCTGCTATTTATGGAAACCTGCTATTTATGGAAACCTGCCATTTATGGAAACCTGCTATTTATGGAAACCTGCTATTTATAGAAACCTGCCATTTATGGAAACCTGCTATTTATGGAAACCTGCTATTTATGGAAACCTGCTATTTATGGAAACCTGCTATTTATGGAAACCTGCTATTTATGGAAACCTGCTATTTATGAAAACCTGCTATTTAATTGAACCTGCTATATATGGAAAGCCTGCTATTTTATAGAAACCTGCTATTATAATGAAACTTGCTAATAAGGAAGTTCTATTTTTGGAAGTACCTATAAACAAGAAAAATTCTTTAACTTTAATCATGAATATGTTTATCAAGAATATACTTAATCAAGAAGATATTAATTGGAATGTGCTAATCATGGAATGTGCTAATCAAAGAAAGGAAACTAATCAAGGAAATACATGAACAAAGAAACATACAGCACACCAATCAAAAGGAAAGTTACCAAGATAGAAAGCCCAAAAATAGAAAAGTTACCAAAAATGGAAAAAGACACTTAAATCATGCACAATTAACTTATAACACCGCTCTTTAACAGGTAGATCACTGAACAGGAGTAGCTACCCTTCTTCCTTTACAACCTCTTTCATTACTTTGATGACTTAAGGTACCGGATATTCCGTCCTTGTCAGTAAGGACATTCCTTATATTCATGATTCATTCCCCAGAACTGCTATGGCATCCCCATTTCTATGTTATGCCATGATTTTATTCCAATGTTTATTTTATAACCCACTGCCCCGACTATATATATGCATGACATCATGATTTATGTGACTTACCCACCTAATAATGGAGTTACCTCCAAACCATAGACACTTGAGGCAACTGTGTCATGACTCTTTCCCGCGTTGAGAGTGATTTCACGCGGCGACCCTTTTCATGTTACTACTTATTTATAATTCATAGTCTGGCCATTATATTCAGGGGCGTATGGGTGCAGTCTAGTTTACATATGTTTATCATTACGATTCATGGTGCTTTGGTATTGTGAGGCTCTAATCCCATCACATTGAGTTGATGCCCGACCACCCATTTATTATAAAAGGGTCACCCCTCTAGTACAGTGTTAGAGGCATCCCCTCTAATTCCATACATGTATGCAAGATAATATTATATTGACATGTACGATTATCATGAGCTCGTGGGCCAAATCCTTATAAAGTATTTAATGCTACCTATGACTCCCAATAACCTTCATATCATATCAACCATGCTTTAACATGTTCATTTCTATTCCCTCATGACATCTTTACACCATATTAATCTATGTTTTCATGTTTTCACACTTAAGTATCCTCACGATGTTATTTCCTCAGTTTCCTCATGACAATTATGACATTCCATGATATTTCTTACCTCATAATATCCAGACTTATACATATTACCACTTTTCCTCATAACTCTTATAGTAAGTTCCATGATACACACTTACCTCGTGATATTCTCCCAATGACTTATGATTATACAGAAATGTCTGTTTTTATTTTTTTTTTTCTCCCAGTTTACCCATGCTTTGCATGTTCCAAGATTTCCCTATGAATTACCCTTCAGTTTTCTCCACAACACATATGATATTCACACGACGTCTGTACCCATGTTAATCACGTTATCCCCTATGTGTACTTTTCTTTCTCCTCATGACTTTATCTTACAGATTCTCTACACGACAGCAACGATATCATATTCCTCTGCTTCAAGTTTATTTATTCATGATCTACAACTTATCTTTACTGTAATATTTTATATCCGTTCACTGAGCAATGTGTGCTCAGCCGTATTTCTTTTCATGTTTTTTTGTTACTTTACGGCAGGTTACTTAATAATTGTCGGGAGTGAAAAGTTTACAAGTTACAAATATGAGTAGTGTTAGCATCCTAACTTGTACTTAGCAGTGATTTCGTTTTAAGCTTAGTTTGGGGATTGTGAAAAGTCAAGGATGACGAACTCCTATTCTTAAGCCTTTTAAAATAAATTCTATAGAAATTGTTATCTTAATTTTAGTTATTTAATAAGTGGTTAAAACGGGGGTGCTTGCGAATTGAATGATTTTTGAACCTTTTGATGGACCTTTTCTGTTCTTGTTTGATTGTGAGGGGGTCATAAGTTAAAAGGGGATAAAGTTATTTATTTTCGGGTATTGTTTTATTTACATTGCGTGAGGGACCAGCAATGGTTTAGTGTGGGGGGATTTGATATTGGCTAAAATATACATATTTTGTACCCCGTAAAACACTATAAAAGGACTAAAAACACTAAAATATAGATAATTATGTTGCAAATATGTTTGTATTGTGTTTTTATGTCTTACAGGTAAAAAGGATTGAAAACGAAGCAAAAACGGTAATTTTCGGGTGACTTTCGACGACGTTTTCACATTTATCGAGGTCCAAACGAAGTCGTGAATATTCCTCGATCACACCATTGGAAAGAGCACGAAATTACGAGTCCAACGGTACCGGCCTTTCATATGTGAACCTTTTGTATTTGAACCTTTTTCGCCAATTTGAACCTTTTAGTTAATGTAAAAAACCTGAACCTGTCAAAATGTGCTTAAGTACATTATGTATGCATTAATATTATGATGGTGCCCTCTAGCTCAGTTGGTCTTGAGGCCTCTCTTGAGTTCCCACTCGAGAGGTCTTGAGTTCGAATCTGTGTTAAGGCTCCATTATCCACGTGGCATGCCACGTGGCGGACCCGGACCCAACCCAAACTTGACCCGGCCCATGACCCGAACTTGACCCGGCCCAATACTTGGCCCGATCCAGCCCAATACTCGACCCGGCCCAATACCCGACCTGACCCGGCCCAACTGTTGACCCGCCTTGACTGGCGGTCAACCACCGTTGACCGGTGGTCCGGCGGTGGTCCAACGATGGTCCAACGGTGGTCCAGCGGTGGTTGACCGGTGGTCCGCCACCGTTGACCGGTGGTCCGGCGGCGTTGACCGTCGTTGACCACAGTTGACTGCCGCCGTTGACTACCGTTGACCGGTGGTCCGGCGGCGGTTGACCGGAGGTTGACCGGCGACGGTGTGGAACAGTAAAAATGCCACGTGGCACCACTCAGGTGGTGACACGTGGCGCTTCTAATGATTGGTGTTAGATGTGCAGGTACGATGTACTGTAGCAGTTCGAGGTGGCAGACACGTCAGTACTGTTCAGGTGGCGGCTGGACCAATCAGAGCATGACACGTGGCACTGGCGTGTGTCAGTCCGAGGTATTGTAGCAGTCGGTCCTAGGTAGGCGTGTTCCAATCATTGGCAATAATGTGGAGGTTGGTGTGCGTCAAAATGACTAATATACCCCTAGATCCAGCAATATCATTGGATGAAGACCTGAAATAACGAATATACCCCCACCTACTTGGGGCTATTTAATCAACACGCAGCAGCAACACACAGGAGGATGAGATTAGATTTCATTTTTCACTTGTATTTTTTTAGGTAGTTAATTTAGTTTTGCTTATTTAGTTTTTGTAAAAGCTTTTTAAGCTTATTTGGTTTATTGTAAAAAAGATTTTTTTACCTTATTAATACAAGTTGGAGGTTTGTTTGAGAGCTTATTTTCACTTGCTTATTTTTACCTTTTCTTTTTTTTGGCTTATTTCAATAAGCTCACTTGGGCTTATTGTTATTATAGCTTATTTTCTACATCAAATTAGCTATCCTTTAGCTTATTTGATTGAATCTAAGCTTATAGATCTAAATAAGCTTTTGCTTATTTCATCTTCTTTTCTTATTTTAGTTTAATAGATCTAAAAGCTTTTTAGTAGTTAAAGTTTTCAATGGCTTATTTACTTTTAGATCTAATTTAATAAATAGTTTTAAAAGTAGTTTATTAGATTAAATCTAGTTTTATTTTTTTAGATCTAGTTTTTATAAAAGTTTTAAAATAGCTTATTAGTCTAGATCTACTAGCTTTTAGCTTTTCTATTTCAAAATACTTAATATTTTGGAATTTAAGCTTTTAGCTTATAGTTTAATCATCCTAATCTCTTGTTTTATTGTCTTATCTCTAATTTCATCCTTCCAACACTTAGGCGAGGAGCTTATGGGTCTTTTAAGCTTGTTTAACTATTAAAGTTTAAAGCTTTTTAGTTTTTAAGGCTATTTAGTATATAAAGTTTGTAGCTTTATTAACTAATTAGTTATATAAACTAATAAAGTTTTCATCTTTAGTGTTTAATTAAGTTTATAAGATCGGGTGGTTTAAATTCGTCTCCATTTTCGTCAATCGGGTTATTCTTTCTTTTCCTTTTCTCTTATTAATAGTTGTAGCTTAAAATTTAGTTAAAAAATGTTTGCTTTATTGATTAGTGGTAGTTTTATTAATATGTGTAGTGAGTAGATTTTTATATATGCTTGTTAAGTGTTAAATTGTTTAGTGAATTAAGTGTGATTAATAAATGAGAGAAAATATTGATTAGTGATTTTTATATTACTTAGATTATTGTTTTGGTTATTCGAGCGGGCAAAATCCGTAACAATAATTAGGCATTAATTTAGTAATTGATATCTTAATAAAAATTGTTTTCAATATAAACTAACGTTGTGAGAAGATAATTTGTTACAAAGATATTGGTTCATCAATACGGACTTAAATGTATGTTTAATTCACACTTAAGGATCTAAACAATACACTTAGCAAGCATATCTTTTATAATATATCGTTCTTCGTTTAATTGCTCCTATAATATATTTGCGTATTTGATTTTTGCCATGCTTAGTGTAGATTTATTTTTATCGTTAAATGCTATGTTGATTTTTACCATGATTAGTGAGTAGTTTATTAGTGTTTGCTAAGTGATTAGTGATTTGAAATTTAAGAGCGGTTTTAAAAGGTTTTAAGAAATTATTAGTCATTTTAATTTACATTCCGTCATTTACTTTTATTGCAATTTAAATACTTGTCATTTATTTTAAAAAGCATTTTAATTTCCTTGTCATTTAATTTTTGAAACTTGTTTATTTTTAAAGGATTTTAATTTGTTAAACCTAAAGCCGCACTTAATGAACATTTCACGTCACTTAGCAAGCATTTTCCTATTTTATAAATTTTAGTTTCTAGTAATCGTTTAATGCTCTACTTGTTTAATTGTCTTAATTGCTTTGTTCATTTATATGCTTTTAGTTTTTTTTATCTTTTCGTCAAGTAGATTTTAGAAAACCAAATCAAAATCTTTTTACCCATTCAAAATGCGCGATCACGAACTTAGCCAATTTTCAATTCACGCTTCGTTGGGGAATAAATGACCCGAGAGGTTTTTGAGATATCGCTTTGGCTAAAAGTGAATTTCTTAACCCGACGGAAAATACTTATCTATACTTTAATTGCTATCTTTTCCTTATTATTACGTATCTATATATTATATATATATATATATATTTATATGTGTTGATTCGGAGCGGATTAAGTAGCAAGAAGAGTTGACTATTGAAGAGAAGTCAATGTTGTTTGTACAACTCTTAGAAGAAAGAAAGAAACACTTTGTATCTAAGAGAGCAGAAGAGAAAAGGAATAGACCACCAACAAAAGCTCAACAAAGGAGTATCATGTGTACTTACATGAAGAATATGGCAGGATGGAAGCCCAAAGACTTAAAGAACAAGTTCTTTGCCAATATTCAAGAAATATTTGACAAAGCTATGAAAAGGGTAAACACATTTGTAAATATGGATACATAATTGGTGGAAGGTAGTGAAGTAAGAGCAAAAGGCAGCAAGACAAGAGAAGAAAGTAGTTCAAAGAGAGTAGGAGATGAGCTAGAACATGAGAAGGCAAAGAAGCAGAAGGTGGATGAGGATAAATAAACAGCTGAACTTCAAAGTCTAAT
>BQNB010073599.1:0-30053 GCA_026074375.1 Tanacetum coccineum
CTTCAAGAATCATCCAATGAAACTTCCTAAGAACTTCCAAGCTTCTTCTCATCAAATATTACCTGTAATCAAAGACAAAGACAAGTACACCAAGCATAAAATCGGTGGGATAGATATATATATACAACGAGAATTTAGGGTTTTTACTCTATGAAAGCAGTAAAGATAGGATGAGAGTAATGATGTAATCATAGGTTTATGTAGGTTTATAAAAGAATTACAAATTTTAAATATTGCACATTTTATTTTTCAAAAATATTTGAAAATTTTCGAATCTTCACATTGCTGGAGACGCAATATCGTCGGGTTTTAATCCCGATGCCGTCTCCAGGCACTGTGAAGATTTCTTCTTCGTTTTTAATGAGAAATTTCCTGCACGCAATTTTATAAGTTATATCCGTAAAAAGCACTGCATAAAAACCTAGAATTAATCATTACAATCATATGACTCGAAACTGACATGATTTAATCTAAACAATTTATTTATTATGTTTGAATTTGGTTCTTATAAACCAAATATACCCCCTACACTTATTTTATGTAAAATACCTTTGATTGTAAATAAGACAAAGTTATAAACAAAACAAAACATGATTACAAAATGATGAATTCAAACATGATAAAACAAACAATAAAGAATAAAACACAAGATATTCCTAATATTAAACGACAATTAGTTCAAACAAACACATAAATAATCGTTTAAATATTCGAATCCTAGACTATTACAATCCATAGTTGTTTAACAACGAAAGACATTACAGAATGCTAGACTGAACATGAACAATCACTAAGAGTCATCTTGAGAGGGGCCGAGGTGGTACTCATAGCCCAGAGGCATGTATCCCTGATAGCCAACGGGTGGGTAATCGGCCTCACACCCTAGGAACGGGTCGATCTAGAGGTGGGGTCCAGGTTGTCACGAGTGGAAAGGTATTGGAATTGGCGGACAGTGTGATCATACATCTAGTGGGCTCGTGCATCCTGCTGCCCCATCCAAGTGTTAAGCCTTCCCCACTGCTCGTCTTGCTGATCCACCCAACGAGCTTGGCGAACTTGCCAATCACCTTGGCTCATGTTGCGGTACATGTCGGCGGAACCTCTAGCCCCTTCATGACCCGCATCCCCTCAACTGCCTCATCATCTTCATCATCTTCCTCTACGAGCTATCGTGTTACGGGCCAAAAGTATTCTCCATTGTGTAACTCTATGACAACCCCCATTGAGATTAATGATTTCTTTTTGAAGACATGAGGAGAGGGCTCGACACTTAATGCACCCATCATTTTATTGGTTAGCAATCTAAAAGATCAGACAATCCTAGTAACAAATACCCCTCTACAAATCAAGCTATTTTCCCTCATCCCAACCATGTACTTAGAAATGCAGTAGGGAATGTTGCAGACGACCTCATCGGAGTAGATGCAATAAAGGTAGAATAGTTTAATTTTGGTGACCCTATGAGTGATTTCCTTTCTACCCGCAATGGTTGTTGCAATGCAACGATGGGAAAGCTTAACTCTTGGATCCCTAATGGCGGCCACCTTCTTATTTCCTATATTAAATCCATCATCCCTAATGGTTGGCTAAAATCCCAACAACAAGTGATTTGCCTTCACTGTCACACCCTTTCTTAATCCACTTGGAGTCGCACTCTCCTTAGATTTCCTTTCAGAATACAAACCAACTCTCCATCCTAGTTTTAAAAGAGAAATCTCCTTTTGCTCGCCCCCTAATCTAAACCTAACACCCATATGATTGGGAGCATACCTACAATGAGAGGCATTAAACTCAAATGAAGCAAAGAACTCACAGAACAACTCCCGATAGACATTCTCATTGGTTTGGAAGAGGTTCACCTATTAGGGGCCGAAGAAAGGGTCTTTGTTGATGGACTTGAAGAAGGCTTGAGCAAGACCTTGGTTGGCGAGGAATTCTTAATCGATGATGTCCCCGAAGTGAATGCGGCGCCTAGTAAGAGCATCGTGGAGCATTTGGTGCACACCATTCTCGAATACCCCGAGCATTCGAACCTTTTCCTCTATTGAGACATCTTGGGAGGAAGAGGACTGACCCTTGTGCTTCTAGCTCTCTTGCCCATGGTTTGTATTAAAGCCAATACAAAAACAGATCGAATTAGAACCATAAAAATTCAGTGTCTGCACAATGGGTCTGTCACACCCCGTAAATTCCAGGTTAGTATTCCGACCCACTCCGGTCATCTACTTTAAATTTTATTCGTTATGTTTAAATCTGACAGTTTACCGAGGAACTAAACTGCGTAAAAATTGAGAAACGTCACCGGACGCGTTCCGGCATCGGTTATAAATTTATTTAGGCATTATATGTGTTATATTAGCTTTCCTGAGTGTTTCGTGATTTTTAATCACTTCCGATATTAATTTTAGGGTTTTATCCTTTAAATTACGTTTTTTTGCGTTTTTGACCAAACGGAACCCCGAAAACTCGAAATCTTTTCGTGTAAACCCAAGTTATCGATAATATTATACCCTAAGCTTAAACTGGATTTACGAAATCCTTGGTCTTCCACTTCGATGTCATATAGTGCAAGGCCTATAAATGCCCCTGATTTATTTGCGTTCGGGTCACGAATCAGCCGACCGCTGATTGTGCGAGTGGTTATCCGTCCTTGTGACGAGTGAGATGGTCATAAAAGATTTGACTTGGAAGCCAAAGATCGATGCCATGATGAGGGAATTTTTGGAGTAAGTCCTTGAAACGAGTCCATGCTTCTGAGAGAGATTCTCCTTTATGTTGTTGGAACATCAGGATATCATTGTGAAGTTTTTCAGTCCTTCCCGGTAGAAAGGATTGAGCAAGGAAACGAGTAGTAAGTATCCACCATGTGGATGAGGATCCTGCTGTAAGACTTAAGCCAGTTGCAAGCTTGATCGTGAAGAAAAATGAAATAACGGCATGCTCTATCTTTCCCCTGTTTTCACCGTCAAGGTCAAGTGAGTCAACAAGTTTTAAGAAATCCTTGAGGTGTTGGTTTGGATCCTCGGACCGAAGTCCGTGGAATGAGCATCCGTTTTGCACCAACCGAATGGTGTCAGATCGAAGAGGTGCCATATTGTTCCCTACGGGGAGCTCAATGGTATTCTTGTAGCCTTCGTGGCTAGGTTTGGAGTAATCTCCAAGAGTACAGATAGGATTCGCGTCTCCCATGGTGGTTAACGAGAATGGATTACGAAACTAATACACAAAGAAAAGATAGACTACAAGAAAGCTAATGTACTAGAATTAAAATTCTTACTTGATAAGAATTAAGCGAGTAGAACTAAGTTAAACAATGATCAAAACCTAAGTATTTCCCACACAGCGGCACCAAAAACTTGATGTGAGGGTCGTAGAGACTTCTACCAGAATTTTTACAACTCCTTTGGCAGTGTACCTAATCGTTGTAGTATAGTATAGGCAAGACCCGAGGGTTGTTATCATTTTCTAGGAGAATAGGTTGGGAAGGCTCGAACATGGTCTAACAGAATTCTACAGGGTTGAGAGAAGATTCTTTTTATGTTTTTATATTTTAAGAAAGCAAGTAAATGTCATGGTTTGAGAGGTTGGTTTGATTAACTAATAATTAAACTAATTATAATCTATGCTATTGGTGATAACTTTATGATAAAAAGATGTATTTACCTAATCATGCACTACTCCACAGATTGCTTCTCCTAAATCTGTTGCCTTGTCACACTTGTGATGATCTGTGTAAGCATTTCCTAGGTCATGAATGGATTACACAAACCCGTCGTCTATTTAATATTCCGTTAAGGCAACGCACAAGTAAGGTAGTATGAAGACTATTACAAGGCCCCTAAGAGTATATTAAATGCATGTGAAATAACTTAAGAGGGATTAACCATATTAGGGGTAAGGTAATATGAAGACTGTTACCGATGGTATCCTTTATACACTACTCGCATTTCCCTAGACGTCTATGCCAATTTAATATCTTATGGCTAGTTTTCTAGAGTCTAACACGCACATTTATCAAAAAGAAGCAACATCAAAAGGATCTACAATCTAAGGTTCATGTAATCATAAGAATCCCGGGTTTAAATGTGAGAGAAAGGATAATGTGTGTCATTCTAGAGAGAGAAACAAACAACTTATTCAAAAGGTATATGAATCTCACCCCTCCATGGAAAGTTGGTAGGGAATATATATCTGTCTGGACTCTCTAATCTATCATAATAGACATTTTAGGTCCTTGTGAGTCTTACATATTTATACTTATGTAATTCGTATTAGCCGACTACTTTTAAGGCTACTAATTTCCCCCATATGTGGGGCATCATAATATTACTTACACATGTTCTCTAACAAAGTACAAATACAACAAAGGCAAAATGACATCTGATGCGCAGCTTCAATGTGTGAAGATGAAGTCTTGGTCTTCTTAGTCTTGATACTTGTACTCAAAGCTTGGATCTTCATTGTCTTTACTTGTACATGAGCCATTGTAGTATGGCATGAGTTAGATTATTAACTTCCCCCAATTCAGCAGATGTCTTGAAAAGCTTTCTTCGTAGACTCCTTTTTGGCAAAGTTTCTGAATTAGCTTCCCCCCCAACCAACAATCCGTTCTTGAACAAGATTAGATAACGTTGATGTAGCTTGATCGATTTCTAACATTGACATTTAAAGTGCACAATAGCGGAATTTGTAGAAGAAACAGTCAATCCACATCATCTAATATTGCGTTTATTACTGCATTTTGACATTCGGTCTTGGTGGTGAATTTCCGTTTGGGGAACATGCAAGGAATCTGCAATAATCTTCTCACGCATGTGAATAACTTCACAAAACCATAAGTAGTGATGTAGTTTTTAAACTACTTACCCTGGAAGTTGCCTGATAGCATCAAAGTATCAAAGTAGTAAGTATCTCCCCATGTATGGTTTCGAACTTCGGAAGCATCTTTGACGTGCTATTGGGCCCCATCTACACGAAAAGTTCTTGTCATTTAAAGCAACAATCTTGAAAAGTTATGAAAAGACATTGAAGAAACTTTGAAAGATTTTACTTAGACTGTGTACAGCACCATTGACATTCTGTAGTTCAATTCCGTGAGAGTTGTTGAATAACATTCAACCTTTTACTCTATGGCTAAACTTACCAACCTCGTTTCTCCCCGTCTATGTTATGACCCACTTTGTGAAGTAAAACCCGATATACAAAACGTGGAAATGAAGTAAGGAATCACCACCATTTTCTGTTAATTAAGCATGCACTGAATGTTGATTCAAGATCGGTGCAGAAGGAAAAGCCTCTAATGTACCCTATACACTCAATTAAGAGCCAAAATGAGTACCAACAATTCTTGAGGGACTATCCCATCGGATTGAGTGTGTGCATTAAGATACAACGTAAACTCACTTTAAGTGATATAGCCTATAACCGTGAGTATACAAGATAACTCTTTATCATCGGGTTTATAACTAGTAATCCAAGTCTCAATTCATAACTGTATTACGTTCAGGCCAAGTCATCAAATGATAGATCTGGGTTTTTGAAGAAAATGGGGTAGAAAGTAGAGGAATTAGTTAGTTTCGATGTATGAAATAAGTAGACTGCCTTCGTAAACCACTTCAATCTCAAATAAGGGTTACCAAATCAACTTCGTGATCACTTGTCATTTTTAATCCAAATTCATAGCCGTTTTGACGTTTTAGTGAATCTTTTCGGTATCGTTTTTAGTGTTATGAATTCATGTTTGTTGTTTTGTTGTTCAATTGTGTTAAAACTAGGACGAATGTTTTTTTTGTAATTATTGTCGTCAACGAAAAATAAAATAAACATCGTCTAGTTCAACTTGTCGTGATAGCATTGTTGTCCCGGCTTAATCCGATAATACTGGCATACTCAACAGCCCAAATCAAACGTTGAGACATAATCGGCCTTCATTTTGTTTAAAACATTCAGCCAAAATGAAAACGAATATAATCTAACAAAAGATACGGCCATTACAACTTATTATCAATGCGGCACTCATTAAATCATCGGCCCAATTGTTTTGTTAATGTTCGTTGTATTAAGGTGTCACCAGCCCAACTCCATGATTTGTGTCCACCTCTACATAATGAAACCCGATCCAAAAGAGGATTAATTTAGGGATAAAGATAATGAGGCATCTAAAGACATTACTGCCTAATGTATACTCTCACACAAACCTGAAACTCTTCAATATAAAGCATACCGCCCCATTCCTGTATATCCTCATCAATAACAGAATACACCACTCTTTAACCTCCGGCCATTCAATACGCAAGGCATCCATCTCCTATCTCCTTGGATTCTTTCTAATCTCTATCAAAAATCAGATAACAAAAAATTGCAGCCAATACTCATAAACAAAGGAATCTTATTCTCGTTTATAACATACTCGAATAACAAAAACTTTAACTTGTACCTTGTTAACCCGAACTACACAAACCTTTTTACCCTTTTTCTTTCTTTTATGAATCAATGAACTAAACTTGTCATGTTCTTTATTGTTTTGAAAGGCACAAAGGTGAATGGTCTTCAAGATCTTTATAAGGTCTCGGGTAAGGTGTTTGTTAAATTTATTTTATAACCATGTACCAGATGACACACAAAATCAAGTTAATGGTTTTTGTTGTTCTAGTTTGTGGTGAGATGTAAAACAAAGATCAATGATGTATTTTTCTTTCGTGTGATGATCTTTTAACGTCAATGAATCTGTTATACCATACGGACTAAGATAGATTATAATTAAACTAAAGGATGCTTTATGCGGATGCGTTAATTGTGACAGGATTAATCATGTTTAGGTCTTAAGATGATGTCCCGCCTAAGTCTTAAGAATGATATGCCGCTTCGAGATAAGTAAATCATTACACTAAAACAAACAAACCAGCATTGAACCGGATTTAATATGGCTAATACAGTTTTCTATCATTTGGCTCGTACCACTTTTCTATCTTCTAATCTTCTTATTTTGTGTTTATTGTCTATTGAATTGATATTTGTTCCCACCAAACCTGTGCCAGTCTCTCAGGCTGAAAATCCCCATATCATTAGACAACGTACATAGCATAGGTTTAACCAGTAAATAGACTAATTTAAATACTGATAGAATATAGGATTAATGTTCCACTCTTAGTGTTCGACACCCTACTTATCGCGAACTCCATTTTGACCGGGTACACTACTCGTTAAAGTGTTGTTTTAGGTTTGTTGACTAAATATAAATTTAAAACTTGATAATTAAATAATTGACCCTATACGATAGCACATCAGGGTCTTTCTTCATATCAATTACGTAGAAATCATTTAACAGTTTTAGTTTTCCTATTTGAACTTCTATGTATTTAACAATCCCAACGGGGTAAGATTGGGTTCCGTCAGCCAATCCGAAGATATGGTCAGTCTCTTCCAATAGTCTGATGTTAAGCTTCTTGAAGAGGTATAGCGGGATTATGTTTAAATACGATCCTAAATCAGCCAAGGTGTCAAAAGGCTTTGAGTCCCCAAATATACAGGGTAGAGTGAATAGCCCGAGGTCCTCCATCTTTGCAGATACTTCTCCTTGGATGAATGCTAACCCGTTTTAGCCTAGTTACAAACTCTTCATGTATTTAACCAACATTGCGTTATATACTAGAGCGTGAGCTAGGGCTTCAAGAACTGGTAGGTTAAGATGTAAAACCTGGAATTCATCTTTAAGAGTTGATTCGGGTTCTTCAGTTTGTTCTATTCTAATCTATATCCTGGTTTGCAACAGACTTGTCTGGGTATGGCTTGCCTCCTTGGAACGTGTTTTGACGGCATTGATTGAAGTGGAGGGGTGAGATGAGAATTAGGGGTCTTCAGTTGGGTTAGAACGAGCAGACAAAACTGAAGTTGTGGTGTTAACGTTTAGTTTCGGGTTCTTAACCGTGTTGCTAGGGAGTGCTCCTACCATTCGATATGTGATGGCTTTCAACACTGTGTTGATTTTGTTGGTCATCTCGCTTTGTTGTTGTTTGAAATCGGCTTTAAACTTGGACAATCTAGCGTCTTGAGATGCCATGAAGTAGGACACAAATCCTTATAGATTTGATTGATTGTTAAAACTTTGAGGATTGTTGTTGAAGGAACAGTTCGGGATCGAACCGTTAGGTTGGAACTGGTTAGGTGGGTTCGAAAAATTATTTTGGGAATTTTGAGGTTGTCTCCACCTAAGGTTTGGGTGACTTTTCCCTGACGGATTGTAGGTGTCACCAAGGTTGTTTTGCTCGGGCTTGAAAGTGTACCACTTACCTCTCGCTTCGTTGGTACGCGAGGATGCATATTCAACAAAGGCTTGTTCGGGATTTTCCATGCAGAGTTGAGTGTCATGGGGACCACTACAGATCTCACATGAAGAAGTGATTTTGTTCACTTGAGTAGGTTGCATCAGAGCAAGATGAGCTTCCATCAAGCGTTGGACTTGATTCTCGAGCTCGATGAGGCGGCAATCGGATGTACTCGGGTCATCTTGAGGCAAAGAGATTGCCTTGACCGGCTTAGCGAAATCCTTGGAGTCATTCCAACTTTCGTAGTCATAGAGGGCGAGGTCCTCTAATAATGCCCATGATTCTTTAGTGTTTCTGTCACGAAGCTTGCCACTGACCGATTGGTCAATGGTTTGTCTTATGACGGGAGTGACATGGTCATAAAAGATTTAGACTTGGAGCCAAAGATCAATGCCAAGATGAGGGACTTTTTGGAGTAAGTCCTTGAAATGAGACTATGCTTTTGAGAGAGATTCTCCTTGATGTTGTTGGAACATCAGGATATCATTGCGAAGTTTTGCAGTCCTTCCTGGTGGAAAGAATTGAGCAAGGAAACGAGTAGTAAGATCCTCCCATGTGGTATGATCCCTGTGGAAGACGTTCAAGCCAGTTTCTTAGCTTGATCTCGAAGTGAAAAATTAAAATAAACACATTGCGCAATCTTTCCATATTTTCATCATTCAAGTCAAGTGATCCACAAGTTTTAGAAAATCCATGAGGTGATGGTTTGGATCCTCAGACCAGAAGTCCGAGGAATGAGCATCCGTTTTTCACAACCGGATGTGTTCAGATCGAAAGGAGGTACCACATTTTATCCCTACGGGGAGCTCAATGGTATTCCTGTAGCCTTCGTGGCTAGGTTTGGAGTAATCTCCAAGAGTACAGATAGGATTCGCATCTCCCATGGTGGTTGACGAGAATGGATTACGAAACAAATACACAAAGAAAAGATAGACTACGAAAAAGCTAATATAACGAAAATAAAATCTCACTTGAAAGGATTCAAGCGAGTAGAACTAAGTTAAACATTGATCGAAACCTAAGTATTCCTCACGTAGCGGCGCCAAAAACTTAATGTGAGGGTTGCGAAGACTTCACAGGAAGTTTTACAATCCCCTAGGCAGTGTACCTAATCGTTGCAGTGTAGTATAGGCAAGACTCGGGGGTTGTTATCGTTCTCTAGGGGAATAGGTTGGGAAGGCTCGAACACGGTCTAACAAAATTCTAAGGGGTTGAGAGAAGATTCTTTTTGTGTTTTTATATTTATAAGAAAACAGGTAAATATCATGGTTTGAGAGGTTTGTTTGATTAACTAATAATTAAACTAATTATAATCTACGCTACTTGTGATAACTTTATGATAAAAAGATGTATTTACCTAATCATGCACTACTTCTTAGATTACTTCTCCTAGATCTGTTGCCTTGTCACACTTGTGATGATCTGTGTAAGTATTTTCTAGGTCATGAACGGATTACACGAACCCGCCGTCTATTTAATATTCCGTTAGGGCAACGCACAAGTAAGGTAGTATGAAGACTATTACAAGGCCCCTAAGAGTATATTAAATGCATGTGAAATATCTTAAGAGGGATCAACCATATTAGGGGTAAGGTAGTATAAAGACTGTTACCGATGGTATCCTTTCTACACTACTCGCGTTTCCCTAGACGTCTATGCCAATTTAATATCTTATGGCTAGTTTTCTAGAGCCTAACACGCACATCCATCAACAAGAAGCAACATCAAAAGGATCTACAACCTAAGTTTCATGCAATCATAAGTAAATACAAAGGAGGGTTTAGCCTAGCATGTTAAAGATAAAGCAAGAATATAAATCAATCACACAACACATAGACATATTGAATGATTAATGATAAATAATCTTACTTGATTAAAACATGGATTAAAGGTAGTTACAATAGGGTTTTGAGGCCCTAAAAACGACCTTAAAAGCTGTTGAAACGACTAGGGTTCGTCTCCCTAAAATTATACAAAGTTACACACTTAAAACCCTAATTTCGGTTTAATATATATAGGAAAATCATTGCGACGGCGTCGCTTTGAAATCCTGACGCCGTCGCCACGTAGATGATTCTAGATCCTCTTTAAGTCGGCCACGTCCTGACGCCGTCGCGAGATTCCTAACGCCGTCACCATATAGATCACGATGGTGTCGCTTTATGCATGCGACGCCATCTCCACACACTATATGCATAAATCTTCAAGAGATTTGGTGTAGGTCTGTAATCTTGTTCGTTTCTTCTCCAAATGAGCCCAAGTCACATGTATTTCCTACAAATATCATCCAAGTGCTAATAACCTGAAAACAAACGTTTAAGCATATAATTTGGGCATATTTGCATGATTTAGAGGGTTAAATGACCCCAAAATGGTGTATAAATTGACACATCATCACTTTTTCTTTTCCTTTCATATTTAGATATAATAATAATACAGCGACCAATGACCAGAGAAGACGGAGAAAAAAAGTGCTTAAATGCTAACAGTTTATAAACAATATCATGAACAATAAAGCCGTTTTGAAATAACGATTGGCAAATAAAAAAAATAAAAAGTTAGAAACCACCATGAAGCCAATAAAACTGTCATGATTCATTCCACCAATTCATTCAATTCGACATAACACTATGCAAACAATATGCAATAATACCCATTTACCGTAAGAATGCCTCCAATTCCTACCAACAAACCCTAACATCAGAAAAGCAATTCATTCCCCTAATATATTCAATTTGACATAGCACCATGCAAACACTATGCAATACTCCCTAAACCATAACATCAAAAAACACAATCAAATACAATGCAACATCGAAAAATTACTCTAATAATTCACATCTACCAAATTCAAATAACATAATGAAATTGCCATAATTCACCCTAACAACAAAATGAAATGGCCACAACTCACCCGAACAATCCACATTTCCTAAACTAAAATAAGTTCAACTCTAATGTAACGTAGTGTTATAACCTAAAGACAACTAACCCAAACATCAAAACAAATAGTTGAAGACAATGCATTAAATATAACCTAAACAAACAAATTCAACTAACCAGAACCTAAAAAAACAATAGCCCATATTACACATTACATAATAATAACACCAATAATAATGCAACTGACAATAAAATCGCAAACCTAAGCCTAATTTCTTTTTCTACTTTGACTGAGATAAGTGATAACAAAAAAACCTACATTGTGTGTATATAAATCTCTAACAAAAATCATTGATGGAATACACACGTCGACCATGCAATAACCCAAGTTGTGAAGTGTATAACCAGTGAAGATTAGTTAGGACTTAAACAATATAATACCACAAACACTCACCACAACATTTTCCATTATCCCTAAGGATATAATTTCAATTTCCCCGGCAACATGTCCATGGGGATACACTTCCCCGGCGACATGTCGCCGAGGAATACTTGTCGGGGAAGGGTCCAAGGGGATTCATTCCCCAGCGATAGCAGTGGGCCTACACTGATTTTAGTCAATGAAACAAGTGCCATGTAGGATGTTTCCCCGGCGATATGTCACCGGGGATAGTGTTGTCCTTAATAAACTAATTATGTGATTACTTAATTAGTTAATTCATACAAAACTATCCCCGGTGACATGTTGCCAGGGAATATGTTGTAGGTTATTGACTAGTCAATGTGGCCAAGTGTTTCCCCTTCGAATATTGCACACTATCCCCGGCGACATGTCGCTAGGGAAAAGTCTGCAATTTTTTTGTGCAGCCTGCAATTTAGCCTATTTCCAGATTTTTTTTCCAGAATTTTTTCAGAAAAAATATACCAATACTCAAACCTGTATCTACCAATATATAATCTACCCAAATACATTACAACTTGTACCAAAACACAATACAATATAACGAATCAACGCATTTAATATAATAAAGCTAAATACGTCCAAAATACAAATAAACATAATATAGTCTACAAAACGTGCTTCCTAGTCACAAAACTTGCATTATCCGTAAGATACAAGTCAATATTCACCTAGATAACATGTTCTAAACGTATGGTTCAACAAATGTTTATATAAGGGTCGCCAATATATACTTCAAGAAACAAAATAGTATATACTTACTGATGACATCAAATAACGTCTATTTTATAGCATCATTTATCCCAAGATATTAAACCATTTTGTATAGTTATTGCAAAGAATTGTTACTTAATCGTTTATATTTGAGAATTGCAGTAATTATGAAGTAATTGGTGAAAGTTAGCAAAAGGCACGCATTTTGGAGCTTAAATGAAGATATTTTAAAGATTACTATATTAAAGACCAATACTCCCTATCCATCAAAGAAGATATGGTGTATCCGTTCATGCACTCACCAAAGACCACATAAGAATAAAAGCTCAATACGTCGTATCCAAGAAGCTCAATACGCCGTACCCAAGATATACAATACACCGTACCGGAGTAGCTCAATACGCCGTACCCAAAGAGCCAATACGCCGTACCCACGGACTCCAATACACCATACCGGAGGAGCTCAATACGCCGTACCAAATAGGTCCGATACGCCGTATCATACGCCGTATCCAGGAGATCTGATACGCCGTATCTAATTTCCTGCGCAAGAATTTTGGAATATTTTATTCTTGGAGCCCACGCCAAGCAACCCCGATACGTCGTATTGAGTTCCAATACGCCGTATCGAACCGACTTCCAGACCACTATATATATAGACGACCCTAAACTCAGTTTTAGGCATGCAAGTGAATCCCTAAACCATCGAGTCGATCAAGAGACGAATATAGGAGCATAGAAGGTCAGAAAAGAGCCTCAAGATCATAGGAAAACTCTTGTAATCTTCGCGTAACCGAATACGTATTCGTTTAAGGTTTCTTTATTTTAATTGTTCATATATCAAACCGTGTGTATTTTTACAATGACTATCGGCTAATACCTTTAGGTATCAACCATGTTTATGAAGATCTAATATTTGGTTTGTTTATCTTGATTGCTTAATTTATCGTTGATTGTTGTTTATGTTTATCAATTTATATTCGTTTACGTGCTTAAGTATGCGACCTATCATTCAACTGGGTCTAGTCCTACATATTTAATGTGCTGTAATTTTGGTGTTGTTTGGGCGTAGGCTAAGAGTCCGAGATAGCTCTCCATATTTCAATTTATATATTTAGAATCACAGGATCACAAATATTAACCTATCCTTGCGTTTAGTCTAGTGAGCTTAGTTGAGCCATAAGGCGACCTTGGTATCAACGAGTATGTTCTTATTCCATTGGTAAGGACTCAGACAGTGGTACTAATGTATATAAAGTGTCGTAAGCAGGTAATTGGGGTTAAAGTTCCATGAAATAGGGGTTTAGTAAGAGCCACCATTATTAATCTCATGAGATTGATTATTAATATATAAGGATGCTTTATGTGGATGCGTCTAATTGTGACAAGATTAGCGTGTCTAGGTCTTAGTAAGAAGTACCGGCTAAGTCTAGGAATGATATTCCCCCTCGAGATAAGTCAATCATTGCACTATTAAACAAACTTGCATTTTATTAAATTATTCATGGTTGATACATTTTCCTTATGTTAGTTCTCGACCGCTTCTCTATCGTTTGTTTGTCTTCTTGTGTGTGTTTATTGCTTTACTTGTCATGAAAACCTTAGGAATTAACACTCTCGCTCTCAGTGATTGACACCCTACTTACCAACGAAACTACAATTGACCGGGTACACTGCTTGTTAAAGTGTTGTTTTTAGGTATAGTCGGCATAAAATAAATAGTAAAACTTGATACATAAATAACACCTACACAATGACACATCAAGTTTTTGGCGCCGCTGTCAGGGAGTGAAGTTGTTTAGTTCTTGTTTTTATTATTTTTTAGTTTAGTTAGTTTAGTTTAGATTAATTTGCATATTTGTGTGTTTGTTTCATGCATTGTATATTTTGCATATTGTGTGTTTGTGTGTTTTCTACAGTATTATAGTTCGCTGTAGATTTCTGAGTTGAATACTCAATACGGCGTATTCATTTTCTTGGATACGGCGTATAATTTTTTTTAAACCAATACAGCATATTCGACTCTATCATCAATACGGCGCACTGAATACAACGTATTAAGCTATTTGACAGTTTCTTTCCTAGCGAATTTATTACAAGTTAAAATAGACGACCCCAACATTACTATGGATGAGTATATCAGGCTTGAGAAATAAAAAGCTCGTAGGCATGGTAAGGTGTATAACTGGGAAACTGCTACGTATGGTATAATCTAGGATAATGAAGACGTTCACGACCTTGGATCTGTTAAAACTGAATTCCCAGCTATAGTCTTTAACGACACGTTAACATCTGAAGCAACACTCTCATGTGAGCCTACAGTAAGTTCTCTTAACAACGATGTAATTGACTTTAGAATATTGTTTGACGAATCCGACGATGAAGATTGCACGGTAATTTTCGACAAAGATTCATTTTCTTACAAAATAATTTCTGTCAACAATTTAAAAACGGATTCGGAAAATGATAATGATAAAGTCAATATGTCTTTGCTTCCATCACCCAAGCATACGGTCAGTTATTTTGATGATTTAGACTTCTTTAATGATTTCGAGAATGAATTTCCAACCATTGTTTACAATAATGCTCGAACGTCTAAATCAGATTTATTAACTGAACCGATTTTAAACCCTCAACATATCGATGAATTTAATTTGAAAGATGAAACATCATTGTCTGAATATGATGAAGAGGAACAAAACGTTATATGCTTTAATGATTTATTTCTTTTTAACGTAATTTATCTCGATGAATTAAAAACGGATACGGACAATGATAATGATAAAATCGATATTGAACACTCTTCGGGGGATTTACCTGTCAAACCATTACCTGATTTAATAAATACCGATGTTGGTGCCTATGCACATGGGTCAAATAAGCTTTTGGAAACAAGTCATGATACATCTAATAAATTTTTCAAAACTGAAACTTTTGTCAAGGGATTAAATTTTAATATCATTGACTTTTGGATCATATTAACAAAGGGATGTCATTCATTTTTACAAATAAGAATTTGTATGATCCATTTTGGCAACCCGTTCGACGACCCTAAATTTTGTTTTAATATGGATGTGATTTAAATTAGTGGCAAGTCCTCATCTTAAAAAGAATTTCTGTAAACAAAGGTATTGCGGGAGACAACACCGGAATGTAATTTTCATTTTACGAGTCTGTCTTCCCAAATATTCAATGGACCAGTTAGTTGAGCTTCTCCAACTTCAGCCTAGCACACGGGTGATCAAAATTTTCGGCCATAAAGTGCCTCATAAGGTGCGGCCTTTATGCTAGCGTGATAACTGTTGTTATACGAAAATTCGGCTAATGGCAAATACTTAACCCAGACTTTTCTAAAATCGATCACGCAAGCACGTAGCATGTCCTCAAGAGTTTGAATATTCCTCTCGCTCTGACCGTTGGTTTCTGGATGATACGCGGTGCTCATACTCAGATATGTACCCAAAGCTTTCTGAAATGATCTCCAGAAGTTTGATGTGAACCTCCCATCACGATCACAGATGATTCAAATAGGTATTCCGTGTCTTGCTACTATTTTGTTCAGGTACAACCTTGCCAACTTGTCAAATGGGTCATTCTCCCTTATTGGCAAGAAGTGAGCAAATTTTGTGAGTCGATCCACAATCACCCAGATGGTGTCAAAACCTTGTGACGACTTAGGAAGCTTGGTGATAAAATCCATCGTGATATTATCCCACTTCCACTTGGGTATTGCTGATTGTACTAACAATTCCGATGGCCTCTGATGTTCAGCCTTGACCTTCGCACATGTCAAGCACTTGCTAACATATGTGGCGATGTCGGATTTTATATTGGGCCACCAATATAGCTTTTTTATGTCTTGGTATATCTTTTCAGAACCGGGATGGATAGAGTACTTAGACTTGTGAGATTCGTGCATAACCACAAATCTTAAGTCACCGTGGCAAGGTAACCAACTTCTGCCATTTAAACATAAGGTTCCATCGGCGTGTGGTTCTAACTTTTCCTTGGGTATATCCTTTCTGATCATACCACCTACATCTTCCTTCTCAAGGTTCTCTGGTTTCAGGGCTTCGATCTGAGCTTTTAGTATCTATTTGGGAAGATCCAAGCCAATAGTCATAACTAAGGCTCAAACCCGCAATGGCTCAATCCATTCCTTACGGCTCAATGCGTCGGCCACTACGTTTGCCTTCCCTGGGTGATAACGAATGTCACAGTCGTAATCACTTAGCAATTCTAGCCAACGGTGTTGCCTCATGTTTAGCTCCTTTTGGTCAAGAATGTGTTGTAGACTTTTATGGTCGGTGAACATGGTACATTTGGTTCTATATAGATAATGTCTCCATATCTTAAGAGAAAACACCATCGATCCAAGTTCTAAATCGTGAGTGGTGTAGTTCTTCTCATGAATTTTTAATTGTCGAGAAGCATAGGCAATCACCTTCTCTCTCTGCATCAACACAACACCTAAACCCTTGTGTGACGCATCACAATAGACCACAAAATCTTCACTCCCTACAAGTAAAGCCAGAATTGGTGCACTGCACAACTTCTGTTTTATTAACTAAAAAGCATTTTTTTCCTTTTCACCCCAGTCAAATTTGATTCCTTTCTAAGTAAGCTTCGTCATTGATTTAGCAATCTTCGAAAATCCCTTAATAAACCTTCGATAGTAACCAGCAAGACCTAAAAATTGGCGGATCTCTGTCGGTGTCTTAGGAGATGCCAAATCTTTAATAGATTCTATCTTGGCTGGATCTACATGAATACCTCTGCTATCAATGACGTGACCGAGAAATTGTACATTTGGAATCCAAAATTCACACTTTGAAAACTTGGCATACAACTTTTCCTTCTTAAGCAATTCTAAAATTGCCTTAGGATGTTTTTAGTGCTCTTTCTTATCCTTTGAATAAATAAGTATATCATTAATGAAGACGATTACAAACTTATCCAAGTAGGGCTTGCACACTCGGTTCATGAGGTCCATGAATACCGCAGGTACGTTTTTTAGTCTGAAGGGCATAACCTGGAACTCGTAATGACCATACCAAGTTTGGAATGCCGTCTTTGGAATGTCTTGTTCTCGTACTCTCAACTGGTGATAACCCAATCTCAAATCTATCTTTGAATAAATGATGGATCCTTGGAGTTGATCGAATAAATCGTCGATCCTCGGGAGTGGATAACGATTCTTCACTGTTAGCTTATTTAACCCCCGGTAGTCAATGCACATCCTGAATGACCTATCCTTCTTTTTGACGAACAAGACCGGGGCTCCCCAAGGTGAGGAACTAGGTCTTATGACGCCTTTGTCAGAAAGCTCTTGCAGTTTTTCTGACAATTCCTTCATTTCGGATGGTGCCAATCAATACAGTGCTCAAGCTACGGGCGTGGCTCATGGAATCAAGTCGATCTAGAATTCCACTGGTCGAGCTGGAGGAAGACCCGGTAAGTCCTCGAGAAACACTTCCGAAAAACCTTGAACGATTGGTACGTCCTTAAGTTGCTTTCCTTCCGACTTATCCTCCTCCTTCTTGGCGGATATTTGTGCCAAAAAGATCTGACATCCTTTCGCCATGTACTCTTGAGCCTTTGAACATGAGATAATGGTCAACCGAGATTCTCTGCCGTTGTTACTTTCGTTACCATGAAAAATCAAGGTTTCATTCCCATAGGGAATTCGAACAAGTTTCTCATCACACACGATCACGGCGTGAGACCTTCTTAGCCAATCCATGCCAATAATAATGTTGAAACTACCTAGTTCTACGGGTATTAGATCTATGTTGAATGGATGGTTTAAGAAATTTAAAGTGCAACCCCGTACAATAGTGTCTATCCCGACTATTTTCCCGTCAGCTAATTCGACGTCATAACTATTTTCTAATAGAGTTGGGGCGATGTTAATCAGGGAACTAAACGCAGTAGATATAAAGCTTCTATCGGCACCAGTGTCAAATAACATAGATGCATAGCGGTTGTTTAAGAGGAACGCACCCGTGACGCCGTTGGAGTTCGGGTTCCTCGATGCATTCCTATTCTTCTCTGAATTTCCAACTGCGTACATCCAGCCTTGTGCATTCCCATTTCCCCCATCCTTATTCTTCAATTTTGGACAATCTCTCTTGAAATGTCCTAGAGCTCCACATTCAAAACAACCATTCCCCTTAGGAACTGCCCTATTGTCCTTCTGAGCATTAGCAACATTTGCGTTGCCAGAACCTCTGCAATCGCGGGAAAAGTGCCCTACCTTGTTACATTTATGGCATTTCTGAGTACACGGGCCATTGTGATGAAAATGGCACTTGGTGCTCTTGGGAAAAGATCCACCATACGACTTCTTTTCGCCCGCCCCTATATTGTAGACCTTGGCGACATTCTGTCTCTTGAAGGGTTGTTGTTGATGGCCATGGTTGTTTCTAGATGAATCATCAGCCTTCCTTTTGTTGTCAGTCTGCCTTTCCGCGTAGGTGCGGAGTTTCTGATCCATCAAGTCGTTGGCCAACTCAATAGTCTCATCCAACGTCTTGGGTCTGGAAGACTTGACATTTCCATAAATGTTAACAGGAAGTGCACTGATGTACTTCTCAACCTTCTCAGTTTCATTAGCAACAAACTTGGTACATATCAGGGTTAGCTCTTGGAAACGTTTAGTGAAACGTTTAGTGTTGGTCTGGAGAACATCGTTCCCTTTGACCTTTAGGTTCCACAACTTGATTTCTAGTTTCTTGATTTCACCCTGCGGACAATACTTGTCCGTCATTTTCTTCTTAAGTACTTCCCAAGTCATTGAACATGCATCAGGACCTAAGGTTCTTATCTGACTATTCCACCAAGTCAAAGCAGCACCTAACAGAGTACAGGTGGCAAACTTAACCTGATTTTCAATAGCACAACCACTTGACAAGGATAATAAAACCTTTTCGGGGACGGTCTTGGTTGATCAAATAAAATAGATGGTATCATTAGTGTAGTTTTTAGTGAGAGAAATTTAGAGACGTGAGGGATGAACTCTATTAAGATGGCAAAGAATTTTAGATAGGAAAAAAGAATAAATGAACATCCACCCCATCATGGAGAGCCATGATGTGTATATTTATACAAAAGGAAAAGCTAACTATTCTAGTTAACATAAAAGACCCCTGCGTAACACGCAGGAGTCCAAAATAATCAATTTATGTGTAAAGATACGCCAAGCTTCAATAAAAGTGAGGCTATACAATCTCCCTCCAAGATGGCGAAACACGTGACATTGGTTACAAGGTTCAACTTCAAGAAAATATATATAGAAAATGATAAGAATGAAGTCCAGTATTCCATGAGATATTCTTGACGTTCTACTTGTATACTCAGCTTTATTTCTCTAGCTTGTAGACGAACGAAATGTTTTTGAGGATGACATAGATGTTTTTCTCTACCGAACCCGCGGTCAATTGATGGGATTTTAGCACATAAATTATGAATGATACTTCAAAAAACTTTCTTTCTTACACTTCTGGTATACGATGTTTCTGAATTAGCTTGCTTGTCTTGAGAATGCTTCATATTATTGCACTTTCGGTCAGGTTCGATAGTATTATCAGAATCTGCATCTCATTTTCATCCTTGAGTTTCTCTTAATCCGATATTCGGTCTTTGATTTGTATTATGCTCTGAACATCTTCAGCTCCCTCCCAAAACTGTACACCCTTGGGGATGTTAAGAATTAGTACAACGATATTAAGGTGTGGGGATGATATCATCAACATCGTCTCACTTAGGAAGCATCCCAGTCTTGTTTGAATTCAGCCAAAGTAAACATTATATCCCTTTACGAAGGCGAAACCGTGACACAAGTAACATGTTGAAGTCTTTCATCTCTTACGGACTAATCTCGGCATATTTTTTAAAGCCCGATCAAGTGAACTTGTTGTGGTCCTTGAATGTGAACATTTCTCCTCCAAGAAAGTGCAGTTATTGCTACACCAAAGTCAATTAGTCCCGAGTGTACGCATTTTCCCTTATGTAGTGAGATTGGTAACATCAAACAGGTAAAATAATAAATCAAATAAGTACCGCGATGTTTACATTTCTCCCGCCTGGCTGATGCCTAACTGAGGATTCAATCCTAACAATGTGTTATCTTATGCCAAAATGGAACTGTTACTTGCTTCATATGCCGTTGTTTGATATGCAATGCTCTGTGAAGAGATGTCGGTTTACTCTCTTTTACAAGTTCTCTTTGATCAACCCAAACTAAATCCCACTTTATCTAGTCTGTAGGCTAATAATGTATGACCAATGATGGAGACAACCCAATGTAACGGAACCCGAGAATGAAGCGAAATCTACGACGTAGTGACTATTCTTGTACTATCGGAGTGATGAAGTACGGTTTTTGCAGAGGCAAATCTCTAAGTACACTATAACTCACCCAAAAGTATATAAAATAAACACATCTGAAAACTCCTCAACTATGTCGTGTCATCTGAGACTACAATGTAATCATTTAAGTGAGGGAGCTATACACGTGAGTACTACAATGTAATCTTACATCGAGTAGTAGCTAGATACATCAAGTCTTCATACAAACCGTATATGCCCGATCAGTATCTTCGTTGACGAAAAACAAAAGACGAAATAGTACATCCTCATGGATATTACTACTTCAATCCCAGTTTATAACATCGGACAATACAATAACTCCGTAGTCATTAAAATTACAATTAATTAGCCATTATGATTGAAGGTGAATTTTGATAAGGATGTTTGAGTGTAATGTATGTGTTTGTTGTGTTGTTGTTATGGATTAACATTACGGGATTTTACACGTATATGATTAAAACGTTAATGAATTACGGGATTTTACAAAATCAATAGAGAACGTGTGAGTGATTTAGATTCGGAAATAGCTGACGACAAAAATTCAAAAAAACTGGAAAATCAAAAGGAAAAACATATATTTTATAGAAAACGATGTTTTTGGCCTTCGAAATATCCTTAACAAGCTATAAGGCTGGTTTACAGCGTGATCGTCTCGTTTTTCTCTTCGATTGAGTGGTCACGGGCCCTTAAAACGGATTAGGATCAAAAGTTATGGCCGTTTTATGAACCGTTTTATCTGAAAAGTTACAGCAAAGTTTGAAGATAAAAAAAAATTTTCGTTCGGTCCAAAATTTTTTCGCTCGTTCGATTCACCTCGTTCGATCAGGACTTTGCGTTTCGAACCGCTCGTTCGAACAGTCGTTATGTCCACTCGTTCGTACAGTCCGTTCGAACAACTCGTTCGAAAAGCTCGTTCGATCCACTCGTTCGAAACAGCTCGTTCGTCACCGCTTCGAACAACTCGTTCGTTCTAATAGTTTCGATTCAACTCGTTCGATCATCTCCGACTCGATATTATCGCTTCGATCAAACTCGGTCGATCATGAAATTCTTCCGCTTGTTCGTTCATATCGAAAATTTTCGCGCGTTCGATCCTTTAGTTCGATTGCTCCTAGTTCGATCACCCTAGTTCGATCCCTCTAGGTTCGATCACTCCTAAGTTCGATCCCCCTTAGTTCGATCCCCCTAGTCTCGATCACTCATAGTTCGATCCCCCTAGTTCGATCCTTCCCTTAGTTCGAACCATAATGAAAATGCATCTGTTTCGATCAAATCGGAAAAAAAAAAAACACAGTTCGATCAATAGGAAAAGTAAACTCGTTCGATCCAAGTGGATAAAAGTCCCTCGTTCGGTCCAAACTAAAACCACTCCGATCGATTGATGTCACTAAGTGCACAAGCTTCGTGCTAGCCGTTTTTCTAGCCAACGCCCTAAATTAAGTACTACACAAAGCTTATAAGCCAAGGAACAACGCCGAACCAATGAGCTAAAAAAAATGAAATCACAAACACGACACACTCGAATACAATACACCCCCGGTTAGCTCTTGATACCAATTGACAAGGATAATAAACACCTTTTCGGGAGGTCTTGGTTGATCAAAATAAACTAGATGGATCATTGTGTAGTTTTAGTGAGAGAAATTAGAGATGAGAGGTTGAACACCAAAAAGATGAAAGATTCAGATTAAGGAGGAAAAAAGAAATATTGAACATCCACACCCTCTTGGAGAGCATGAGGGGTATTTATACAAAAAGTTAAATGCTAAACTATTCCTAGTTAACATAAAAGACCCCTGCGTAACACGCAGAGTCCAAAACTAATCCAATTCATGTGTAAGACGCCAGCTTCACTAAAAGTGAGGCTAACACCACTGATATTGAAAACTGATTCCATCTTTTCAATCCGCCAGGTTAAACCGACAACGCCTTCATTCCTTTGAAGTTCAAAGGTTGACATTTCAGAATCAGACGTAGAAATCAAGGGGCGTGTAGTTTGCACATTCCTTCGTTTATCCCCATGTGATCTGTTGGCTTCCATCTCTTTGGATGGAGTTTCGTAGTAGATGTGCTTCATGATCCAATCATAGCTTGAACGGAACTTTGGGGTCATGTTTTGGGTTGGTGTGGTTAGGAGGGGTATTTGGTACTTGTCTCGTCACAGGGGTGCATGATTCGTCTTTAAATCCACAAGAGACAAAATGGAGGTCATGACAAGAGGACTTACATTAATTTACAGATGAGAAAACAACAGAAGAGAAGGTTATATAGTATTACATAACACATCTTTACTTTCATGCATAACTTGGAAAAATTTTACATGAAATAGTTTTTGGTACTCAAAAGACAATACAAAGATATAAAGGTTATGCTAGTGGGGAGAACCCCTAATAATTAACATGCCTGAACAACTGCCTAGCAAAGTAAAATGACATAAACTACTAGATGTGACTATTTGCATCTCTAAAAGCATCCTAGTGATCTAGAACTCTAACATCTGGTCCTGGTTGTCTAGCTCTCCTCTGCTGCTCTCGCAGTGCTAACAACTCAACCTGCATGTCACCCATTTCTTGCATCATGTTTCTCATCACACGAAGAGTCTCTACTATCTGTGCCTGATGCCTACGGTTAGTCTCTCGAAGCTTTGCCATCTAGCCTGCGGCATTTGGGAGAGCGTAGTCCTCTCATTGTACCTTGGTTACTGTGTCTGAATAAGAAGTACTATGCAACTGTAGTTGGGTCTGACTGTGCAAGAAGCTGGGACTCGTGTGCATTTATACTGCTCGCGATGGGTTGAAGCTTAAAATGGCGTCAGAGTCAATCCTATCGCATGGCCAAGCCTCTCGGGAAGCTTAGGCCTCCTCTCTTACAATCAGTACTGTTTCCTGATGAGCTTTCTATCCTCCATAATGCAAGTTCGGACCCGGCGAGCCATAGTGACTCGCTTGTGATATGCGTGTACTATTTCTTTGGAGATCCTTGTTAGTGCCATATTAGTCTGCGTATCATGCTCATGGAGCTCAGCAAGCTTTGTAACCGTAGTATTGACCTCTCCTACGGTAATAGGTACTATCTTAGGAACTGCCTCTGCCGGATCCACCTAAGTACCCCTAATACCATACCTAGCCTCTCTAATCCCTCGTCGTCTCTCTTCAGCATCTAAGGTGCTGACAAACCCATAGTCTACCCCTCGACTTCTAGGTATGTAGGTTGGCTGTAGAGAACTCTCCCCCGACATCATCCTAGGTGCCTAGAGCAAACAAACATGACCTCTTGCGAGGTGGTCGCTCGGACTCGGGAATATCATCCCTACGGTCAACAGGTGGTGGTATGTATAGAGATGGTGGTAGTGGTGGTAGTGGAGGTGATGGTAATGCGGTAGTAACCTCATTAATAAGGACCTGAGTGGAGGCTATCCTGAGTGTCTGGGTTTGGGTTGGACACCCAGATTATGGTAGAAATTGTGATGGCACAGGTGGCGGTGATAAATGTGAGATGGAGCCATGTTCATTTCAAGGTGAGTGGTGATGGTGGTGGAGTAGGCATGGCTAGAAGTCTCTCAACCTCTACCTCTGGTGGAAGGGATATGGAAGCCTGAAGCCGGACAGTAATCCTAGCTCCTATGGTAGTAATGTTAGTGGAGGGTGGTGGTATAACAAGCTTTGTTCCCTCAGGTGGGGAAACAGGCTCAACAGTAGGTACAACAACAGCGGAGTCGGGCGAAGCTAAGTGCTCCTCCACCTCCTTCTCATCCTCCTCATCCTCATCATCATCATCATCGGTGTCATCTCTGGATGAATCGTCGTCATCATCATCTCCATCCTCTCCCCCGTCCATGGGATAGTCAACAGGACCATCCTTTGTCTTATCATCCTCATACTCCTCTGGATCCTCTTCTAGATCCGACTCAACAACATATCCTGGTGACTCAGCAGTAGGTGAATCAACAGGAGGTAATGGCTGCTGCTCAACTGGAAACACATGATCATCCTTCAATGGTATATACTCAGGGTACATAGGCTCTGGCACATAGTCAGGATCATGTGACTGTATGAACATAGGCTCACGCTTATCCTCGACCTGTGGTACTGGTGGTGTCTGTGGCTCTTCGGGGCCTGGTATGTAATCCGGTGATGGTGGGGCTACCGGCTGTATAGGGAGTCCATTGTATCCATATACGATGACTCATGGAGAACCTCCATCAGATATCTCCTCATCGGCTCCTCAGAAGACTCTGCCTGGCTCAGAATCGGTGTTGATGGAAGTGTAGGTGACAGCGAATGATGCAGAAGACATGACTGCAAAAAAAAGAAAAAATAACTTATATAAGTATAAATTTTAAGACTCTTATAGTAATATACGTAATATAATTTATATACTCGTATATTAATCATGCAAGCACTTAGTAAACTACTAATGCCAAAACAGTGTATGTCATGTAAGCACATATGCTAGATTGCAAACAAGTAATGTATGTGTGTCCCGTGCAAACCCCATTTGTGAATGCAGTGTTTGAAAAAAAATGGTTATAGTCCAGACAAAATTTTTGACCTGGTTCTCTATAACTTTGGCTCTGATACCAATCTGTAACACCCCCAAATCTGGGTGGCAGCGGAATATTGAATATCCAAGGGCGTTACTTCATAGATCAATAGCACAAGATATGAGAACGACCACTAAACGTGTCGTTTTAAAAAGATACATTGGATTAACAAAATACTTGTTCATTACATAAGCTCATGGCTTCAAATTGTTTGACAATATAAGTAAAGATTTTGGTTTATAACAAATGTTCCTAAAATGTAATACACCCTAAATCTTTAGTACTGACTCTCCAAAGAGTGACCCCCAATGTATCTTGGCACCTCGTGCCTAATTGACCTGAGAAAAACATGCTTAAAACGTCAACATAAAGTTCATGAATTCATAGGTTTATGTAAATCAATTGAAGGACCGCAAGATTTCCAAGTGTATGATTAAGCAACAGATGCAAACATCATAAAAAGTAATTACGTTTTCCTAAGCTCATGACACTGAAGCTCGACATGTATGAATGCAATAAATTGCCAATAAATGCCCGTGAATGATGTTCTAACCCGCAACATCCCAAATCCGACATGGTATACGTTTGTTGTCCGGCAACCCGACACAGTGAGCGCTACTCACCCAAACGGGGATGTCAATCCCAAATAGATCTATTTATAACATTCGCGCTCACAATCTAGTAATTGACAGTTCATGATAAAAGGCTCAGTGGGTGTATGCTACTTAGCAAACACGTAATCATAGTATAAAAATGTACACTTAGAAGGACTGTGCGTCCAATTTGAAAAACAAAGCATGTTCTCACCCCAAAGAATGTAAATCATTTAAAAGATATTATAAAACATAGGCTATGAACTTACCTTAGTAAGTGTTCCCTCAAGGAATGTCATAATTATATCCAAGTAAAAGAATCCACAAGCCAGGGCAATACCTTAAGAAAATAACGCGGGCCAGTCTTAGTCTCTACAAGTTTAGTTTTAGGCAAACACTTAATGCAAAACTACAATAAATTGCTAGTTTTATATATAATAGTTCTAGCTGTTATCACTTGTGTGGTGATGCACATGTTTATCGTATTTGTATTTACTTGATGGCTCTTGGGAAGGTATACGATTTCACACGTTCAACCATATGTATTATGTTATTAATAAATACACATATTTATTAAGTCGTGGTTTAACTCGTATAATATCCGATAAATATTATAATTTGTACGATACGTTAAGTGTTTATAAAAATCACTTTTGTTCATAAAATACCCTTAGATTTTCTATATTTACAAAAACAGTCCCTATGTTTATGAAATATAATATTTACAATATTATAAAACCCCTAGGTTTTTTCTATATTTACACCTTTAGTCCCTGTAAACTTAAGAAATGTCACTCTTTTGTTCCTTGTATTTTCAAACATCCCTCAAGTGTCAGAATTTGAAAGAAACACGCCCTAGACTTATAAAAACATAGTTTTGGCAGTTTCTACCCTAGTAAGTTCCATTTGTTATGAGACACTTTTAGTCCCCTTCACCTTAACCAAAAATTTAATTTTAATAAGCCCAATATTAAGTTCCCAACAAGTGGCAATAAGTTTTTATTAACTTCCAATAAGCCATATAAGCTTGGCAGCTTATAAATAACTCGAATGAGCTTATTTAGCTTATTGGGCCTAGTGGGCTCCGTTACAGTCCATTAAGCACATTATGTCCAATAAGATTTCTAAAAGCGTATATGAGCTCCATTAAGCTCATATAACTTAGTGAAACGTTAATGCTGAAAAATAAGCTCGGGTGAACTTATTTGAGATTATTGGGCTCGTTAGCCCGATAACCTTAACCCAAAAAGTCTTAAAAGGTCCATCATGGTTTTATAACATGTTCTAGCTCATTTTCTAGTTTCAATAAGTCCTTAGGATTACATTTAAGCTGTTTTTATAGTTTGGCTTATTTATAAGCAAATAAGCGCTTTGATAATGGGCTTTGGGCCCATATGAAACCCGTTAAGGGGTGATTACATGTTTAAGCTTGTCCAATCAAGGTACATTAGCATTTTAAGTTTCTAATAAACCCATAAATTCTTATAAGCTTTCAATTAAGCTGTTCGAGCTTATTAGGGTTGTTGGGCCTGGATTGAGCCTCGGTAAAGGTTACCAAGCCCGATAAGGGTCCTTTTGGTTCCTAGGGCTTATTACTAATCCATGTTGTTTGATAAGCTCCTTCACACGTCAATAAGCTAATGGAGCAATTAAGATTTTAAAAGTACATAAGCTCTCATTTGACTTGTATAAGCTTATATGAAGCTGTTTGGCTGAAAAATAAGCTTGGGTGAGCTTATTTGAGCTTATTCGAGCTTATTGGGCTCGTTAGCCCAACAACTCTAAACCGAAAGTTTTCAAAAGATTTACTAGGGCTTTATAATGTGATCCAGCTTGTTTTCTAGTCTAAATAAGTACTCGTGGGTTTGTTTTTATGGCTCGGCTTATTTATAAGCCAATAAGCTTGTTAATGGGCTTTTGGGCCCGTTAAGGATTCGTTAAGGGCTTTCAAAATGTGGCCCATTAGGTTTACTAATTGGTTTCTAGGGTTTTAACCTTTAGATAAGCACTCGATAAGCATTTTTAATCGTGTCTTATCACATGAAATCACCCAAGTGGCTCGTATACCTCTTCTCACGTTTAACCATTACGTTCTTATGAAAAATTTACGTATAGATTTTATGTATTTCGAGTGTAAGTGTTTGTATTCACCTTGGTTTCCTTACTCGAAGTTAAATGAAAACGTTAGCACATATTTTATCATGTCTAGCACCACACAAGATTTTGTATACGAATTCATGTGTACGTGTACCATGCATGGGTTGAACCATGCATGTTCCTACTCACGTACATTGGTAAATTTCAATATATCGCGACCCATATAACTAGATAAGAAGAAAACGAATGAGATATGGATGTGTATGGCTTAGTACGTGACTTACAATAGTCCTAGCGATTTGGTTCGAGTTAGGAAGACAACCCAATGTATTATACACGATCGAATAACAACCCAAAGCTCCAAAGCTTAGTAAATACCCAAGTCTTGGCTCGTGAACCTTCTTATGCCCTTGTATGAATACCCTAGTACCACTTATATGTTCGAGTGAGCTTATATGTGTATGAGACGAATTGTTTGGGTTCGGTTATGGTATTATTCGAACACAAGGAGAGAAATGGGGATGGTTTTTGCTTGAGAGAGTGTTTAGGAATTGTAAGAAGTGTTTAAGGTAAATGTGAGTGGGTATATATAGGCTCATGAGCTAGTTAGGTTTCCTTGTCCCTAATCAAACCAAACCGTGCCCTAAGTTAGTGGTTTTGAGGGTTCTAGTTATCAAGACATGGTTTTGTCTTAAACCACCTAGTACATTCCTTAATTACATGATATATGTACAAGATTTACATGAGATTTGAAGATCTTTGATTGTATATATGTTGTTGGTGACCGCGGGTATCAAGAGGCACAAAGAGAACAAAAATGGTTATTAACCATTGGGTAATAGGCTAGTTAGAGACAAGTTGTACATGTTTTAATTAAACATAGGTTGTACATGTACTTAGGGGATATTAGGGAGATTTTCCTAGTTGATTTTGTGTGGGTGACGAGTAGGATCAAGGGGAAAGGGAGGTTTTTGAAACCTTACTAGGATTATACAAGTACAAGGTTTAATTAAGAGATAATGGTACAAATGTGTAAGTATCCAAATGTTTTATGGTTTTTGTTTACTTATATTCGGCCATAATGGCTTAATAACACAAGATTTGAATAAATTTTGTGTTTAAGGTTTAAAAGTGGGTATTGGTTTGAGTCTAGGTAAGTCTAGGTATTTCCGAGGTGTGTCTAAATGTATTTTATTGCGAAACGTAAGCCTTTTACGTGACCAATAAAAATAAAATACGCAAAGTTAATAATTATCTTCTTAATAATTATATAACACTTGCTTGACATAAACCTTAATTTATCTGGTGTCCGTTTACGTTAAAGGATTATTTATAGTCTACGCGATTTAGCTTAAAAGTTAAATTAAAAGTAAACGCGTATCGGACTAAAATAAATAGTGACGAATAATTGGAGTCGTAAAATGACCTGAAATTGAGAAATGTTACACAAAACTCTTGATGATGCTATCGAGTTGGCCAACGACTTGATGGATTAGAAACTGCGCACTTATACGGAAAGACAGAATGACAACAAAAGGAAGGCTGATGATTCATCAAGAAACAATCAACAACCCCACCAGAAGAAAAATATAGCTAGGGCATACACTGCTGGCCCTGGTGAAAAAAAGGCTTATACTGAAACTCTACCTCTGTGCACCAAGTGCAATTACCACCACACCGGGCAATGTGCACCCAAATGTGGAAATTGCAAGAGGTATGGTCATGCCACCAATGATTGTCGGGTCAATACCAACAACAACAGCAATAACAACAACAACAACAACAACAACAACAACAACAACAAGAATCAAAAGGCAGGATCATGCTATGAATGTGGTAACACCGGTCACATCAAGAAGAATTGCCCAAAATAGAAGAACCATGGGAAGAGCAACGAATGGCACAACTCAAGGAAGAGCTTATGCTTTGGGAGGAAGAGATGCTAGCCTAGACTTTAACATCATCACGGGTACGTTTCTCCTCAACAACTGTTATGCTACAATTTTGTTTGATACTGGTGCGGATAAGAGCTTTGTATCTAATACCTTTAGTGCCTTGATTAACATTAC
>BQNB010073600.1:0-32063 GCA_026074375.1 Tanacetum coccineum
ACTTTTATAAAATGTTGTAAACATTACAAAACATTTTCTACAATTAAAAGAAATGTTTTATTCAAAATAAACATTTTGAAATACAAATTTTCGGATCTAAAAAGGCTAGAAAGTTCGAGAAAATTATCCCTACACAAAAGGAAAAAATGGGGAGCGCCCAGTCTAGGGCGGCCCCCTTAAATACACGGGCGGCCCCCTTAATTTTAAGGGGACCGCCCACCTATTTAAGGGGACCGCACATAGAATGATGCTCCTTCAGTTTGTCCTATAAATATTGGACTTTTCCCCACTATTTTCTCACCTTTTGCACTCATTCTTTCTGTTCTAAAACAGCCCACACATCTCACTAAAATCCTTTGATCATTTAATCATAAAGCTTTGTTTCCAAGTGATCCAAGCTCAATTCCTCAAGTGCAAGAGAAGAATACTTCCATCATCAAGTGAAGAAGTATTACACCTTTGTGTGTTGTTACAATCTTATTGCATCCATACCATAACTTGTAAATCAATTGTATATCTTGTATTTGTGTGTAGTAGCTAGATCTTGGCGATCTTTGTAAGTATAGTTAGATCGTGGTGATCTTACCAAGTAGTGTTAGATAGTTGTGATCTAAGTAGTGTGGTGAAGTGAAGTCTTGAAGTAGTGAAGTCGTGTTGTGATAGATTGGTTCTAGCTAAGATTAGAACTCGACATTTAGCTTTGTGTCGTAAATTCGGTGTAAGCAACGTTGTGTACGGTTTTCTCCGCCATAAGGGAGTTTGTTGACATAGTGAAGAAAACTCTCGAGTTTGGTGCTCGGGGAGTGGAGTAGGGCGAAGAGGTGCTTCGTTACCGAACCACTATAAATCCTCGCGTTGTGGTTTGATTGTTCTTACTCTTATCTCTTGTCTTACATTATTTGTCTTTTATAATTGTTTAGATAAGCATATTGTTTATATTGTGCAAGTATTGAATTCACATAAAGTCGAATCTAGAATTTTTACAAACACCTTAAAACCTTAAATTAAAAAGCGGTAAACTATTCAACCCCCTTCTAGTTTTCCACAATTGGTATCAAGAGCTACGTCAAACAAGATTTTTAAAATAAATTGTATTTTAAAACTTGAATCGATCTATGAAATCAGAAAAATATTTAGAAGGGCAATCTATGCAAAGACCACCACTATTTGAAAGTGATGGATTTATTTATTGGAAAAATAGATTCGAAACTTATGTGAAGTCAAAAGATCTAGATCTTTGGCATATTATTACCGATGGTGATTTTCCTCCTATTCAAAATAATCCCGAAACTAAAAAGGATGAAATTGTACCTTTTCATAAACAAAACGATGATCTTAAAAAGAAACTTGCTAAAAATAATGAAGCTAAAATGGTAATTTATAATGCTTTACCACGTAAAGAATATGAAAGAATTTTTATGTGTCAAACCGCAAAAGAAATTTGGGATACTTTGTTAATCACTCATCAAGGTAATAATCAAGTCAAAGCTAACAAAATAGATCTTCTTGTTCAACAATATGAACAATTCATGATTCCGGAAGAGGAATCAATAGATAATGCATTTGCTAAATTTAACACTATTATTACTAGTCTAAAAGCACTTGATGAAGGTTTTTCTAGCAAGAATTGTGTTAGGAAATTTCTTAGGGCATTACATCCTAAATGGCGCGCAAAAGTCACGGCGATTGAAGAATCAAAGAATCTAACAACTCTATCACTTGACGAACTCATTGGAAATTTGAAGGTTTATGAAGAAGTAATTAAGAAAGATTCTGAAACCGTCAAAAGCAAAAGAGAACAAAGTAGATCTATTGCCTTAAACTTCGAAACGGGTCAAAGGCAAGAAAGAACAATGTAGATCTCTTGCATTAAAGGTTGAAAAAGGAAGTAAGTGATCGAAGATAGCGTAAGCATCCAAAGAGTGAAGCGAAGAGTTATGCTATGGCCGTAAAAGAATTCAAGAAATTCTTCAAGAGACGAGGAAGATTGGTAAGACAACCACGAGGCGATAGAAAAATATTCCAAAGAAGTAGAAATGATGGTTATGGTAAAAGTAAAAGAAAATGTTTTAGATGTGGTGATCCAAATCACCTCATTGGAGAATGTTCAAAGCCGCCAAAGAACAACGATCAAAGAGCATTTATTGGAGGAGCATGGAGCAACAATGGAGAAGATGAAGTAGAAAAGACTAAAGATTGAAACTTGACCTTAGTGGCTCAAGCGCGAATGAAATTTGATTAGGAGTAAACTTGGAACCCAATATATGATTGGTTAAAGAATAGTGGATGTTAAAAACACCGATGACCGGTAATCAAAAGTTGTACTCTTCATACAAAGCAATACAATGGAGGAAACGCTAATTATTTGGGAGCAATTGCGTTGTAAAATCATAGGCAAAGGTCTATTTTAAGATCCTTAATAAAAGAAATGTTGAGCACGTAGATAACTTAACATATAATTTGCTTAGTGTAGGTAAAATATGTGATAACAAATGCAAAGTAATATTTATTGAACATGATAGCAAAATAATCAAAGATGAAAAAGTTATAGGAAAAGTAATTAGGAAAAGAGGAATATATGTAATGAAACTAGGAAATAAACCAGAAGACAAAATATGCCTTGCAACAGTGACGAACTCAACAACTACGGCATAGGAGATTAGGTCACGCAAATATGCAATTAATTCAATCATTAGCATCTAAAGAATTAGTTAGAAACCTACCCAAACTAAAATACAACCGACACTTTTGTGATGCTTGCAAAATTGGAAAACAAGCTCATACAAGTCACAAGGCTAAAAATATAGTTTCAACAACTAGATGCCTAGAACTACTTCACATGGATTTGTTTGGCCCATCCGCCAAACGAAGCTATGGAAAAAATTGTTATACCTTAGTAATCGTAGATGACTATTCTCGATTCACATGGACTAGATTTTTAGAAAATAAAACCGAGGCCTTTGAAAAATTTGAAGTATTTAGCAAAATGATCCAAAACAAATTATGATGTTCCATTGTATAAATTAGAATGGATCATGGTCAGGAATTTGATAATGAAGTAAAATTCAGAAACTATTATGATTTAAATGGGATACCTCACAATTTTTCCGCTCCTCGTACTCCACAATCAAATGGGGTAGTAGAAAGGAAAAATCGCACTCTACAAGAAATGAGTAGAACCATGTTTAACGAACATCCATTACCCAAAAATTTTGGTGTAACTCGGTCGATACATCAACCTATACAATTATTGAGTTCCTTTAGAAGTATTTTAGGGAATAAAATCCATACGAGTTTTTTTTTAAGAGGTAGGAAACCAAACCTTAACTATTTTAGAGTATTCAGAAGTAAATGCTTTATTCCTAATAGAATGGATTACCCTCCCAAGTTCGACCCTAAGTTAAGAAGGTATTTTTCCTAGGGGATTATTCGCCCCAAATAGTAAAGCTTTCATAATACTTAACAAAAAAACATGAAAAAGTTGAGGAGTGTAAATGTAACTTTCAATGAAACTCCTCCCCCGCCTAAAACATCACCATTAGAAGATGATGAGCTAGTCGAAGAAGAAGCTATTGAGGTTAGTAAAACAAAACCCATAGGCAATAATCTTGAAGACATTTCATTAGAAAACAATCAAATTGTAAATATTAAAGAATCTAAAACTCATCCCCTAGAATAGAACCTAAAAATATAAATGAGATATTAAAAGATGAAAATTGGGTAATGGCCATGCAAGAGGAACTAAACCAATTCAAAACAAATGATGTTTAGGAACTAGTCACAAATCTCATGGATATGACCATTATAGGAACAAAATGGGTATATAGAAATAAACTCGATGAAAATGGCATTGTAACTAGAAACAAAGCTAGGTTAGTCGCCCAAGGATATAATCAACAAGAAAGAATTAATTACGATGAAACATATGTACCCGTAGCTAGACTAGAGTCCATAAGAATACTTTTAGCTTATGCTTGCGAACTAGACTTTAAGTTTATGACCAAATGGATTTTGTGAAGGAGTGCCATCCTTTTAACGGTTTTATTCCATGAGGGTTTTCATGGCACAAACCTCCGGGATTCATTGACTTCGCAAAACCTAATTATGTCTACAAACTTAAGAAAGCTCTTTATGGTCTAAAACAAGCCCCAAAAGCTTGGTATGATCGATTAAAAACCTTTCTTATTAAACATAATTACTCCATGGGAATGGTAGATAACACACTCTTCACTAAAAACAAAGACTCCAATCTCATTATTATCCAAATATATGTTGATGACATTATATTCGGATCAACTTGTCAAGAAATGTGTGATGACTTTGCCAAGATCATGCATGATGAGTTTGAAATAAGTATGATGGGGGAACTAAATTTCTTCTTAGGATTACAAATAAAACAATTAGATGATGGAATATTTTTTTAATCAATCAAAATATATTAAGAAAATGCTTAAGAAATTTGGACTAGAAGACTCTAAGCCAATAAAGACCCCTATGTCTACGGAAACCAAACTCACGAGAGACGAAGAAGGTGAGTCCGTAGATAATACCAAATATAGAGGCATGATAGGTAGTTTATTATACTTAACGGCAAGTAGACCCGATATCATGTTTAGTGTTTGCCTTTGTGTTTGTATCAAGTGGATCTCCAGAAAAACCTCTCACCTAGAAGCGTTTAAGTATACTTTGATAATTAGGCACTACGGCATTTAGGGTTATGGTATCCTAATGGGATATCATAGAAAAAATAGTGTATGCGGTTCGATCTTGCAGGAGATTATGTGGATCGTAAGAGCACTAGTGGTATTTGTACATTCATGGGATGTTGTCTAACATGTTAGTTTTCAAAGAAGCAAACCGCTCTTGCCATTTCCACTACCGAAGCGGAATATGTAAGCATCGGAAAGGCATGCCAACAAGCACTATGGATGAAGCAAGCTCTCATAGACTATGGCATTAGGTTAGATGACATTCTAATAATGTGTGATAACAAAGGGGCTATAGACTTAAGTAAGAATCCCGTTCAACACTCACGAACAAAACACATTGAGATTCGTCATCACTTCCTTCGCGATAATGTTAAAAAGAAATATCTCTATAGAAAGGTCCATCGGAAGACAACATAGCGATAATCCTAACTAAAACCACCTTAAACTTGAGCCATTTAAACTACTTACGTCATAGGACTAGGATATGATGGAACAAATAATTAAGTTCGGATTAATAAAGAACATATCAAAAAAAAATGTTGACAAAAATCCTGAGAAATTTTTTCAAACAGATGGCGGCCCCCTTAATGCATAAAGGGCGACCCCCTTAATTTTAAGGGGACTACCCAAACTTTAAGGGGACCACCCACTGACAATTTTTTTTCTTTTATGAGTCTAGGCTTCTATTTCACACAAAAACACGAGATTGGGAAAAGTTTATAAACAATCTTCTACTAATTCTTCTATCTCAATACATCTCATTATACATATATACGATAATCCCAATTCTATTATTTTCTAAAAAGTCTTCTCAGTAACTAAGGTGCTACATTAAAAATCAAGTTTCATTGTATTGCTTAAGATATGCTAAAAACATTTTTCACATATGCATAATGATTGCCTTACTTGTTGTGAAAAGTATATAATCTAATATATATTTTTCGACAATCTTGGTTGAACAAAATTAAATCAAGATCATTTGGATTATTTCTTAGGTTTTGCCCAGGTTTGTCTTAGTTGTCGAAATAATCGCTACTCCACATTTGTCGATTTAGGACACACTAGTACTGCACATAAGTTTAGTTCACTCTAACTTAGCCCTTTGACAAAAAAATTCTTTGTGCATCATATCTTTGTTACTATTTTATATATCGTCTTTATTTTTTTTTGTGTTCTCTATTCAGATATGAGTTATGCAATAAATTATGTGAATAGTGTTGTCTACATCTTGTCATTTAGATATTATATATTATATATATATGTATGTATATATATATATGTATATATATATATGTATATATATATATGTATATGTATATATGTATATATATATGTATATGTATATATGTATGTATATGTATATATGTATATATATATATATATATATATATATATATATATAGAATGTTGAATGCTTAAATATTATGTGCTAAAAACCTTAATTGCCATAAAAGGATGGACTTGCTGCAAACTAACCACCAAAACAGAAACCCTCAAACAAAATTTTGAGAAAAATCGAATTTTGGGAAATCTGGGAAATCCCAGTAGGCGGCCCCTTTAATTCATAAAGAGCGCCCCCCTTAATTTTAAGGGGACCGGCCTAGGCAAACATGGGGAAAACAATATTTTTCTTTTCTTTTTAACCAAACACCCTCTAGACTTAGTTACTATTTTCCTAAATTCACAAACATTTCTTGGATTTAATCCTTTTTTTTTTTTTTTTTGGTTTTTTTTGTTTTTTACTCTATGAATTGTTCAGTTGTCCTATTTTAAAACCTTTCCTCCACTATATATTACCATCCTCATTCATCATCATCACAATCATCCCCACCAATGACATCTCCTAACAAACCCACATCCAAACCATCAAGGGTTGTCAAAATGAGTGTGAAACCCATTTGGAGGAAGAAACCAAACCTTTGCAACACATCAAATGTGCTCAATACAACTTCACCAATACCAAAACCACTCACTCCTCATCATGAACCATCTTAAGAAAACAATTACCACAATCAAGCATTACCAAATCCTTACATCAAGGACACTCCCACATCACCACAAGTTGTCTCACATCCTCCACTTCCTATCTCACCCATCAACTCACATATTGCCAAGCTCCACCTCAAAGTAACAACCAAACTCAACACACACCACCTCTATCTCTAAGTAGAGAAAGCCTAGTTGATGACATTAATTCTACTTCAAGAACTATCTATCTCTTGCCATGCATCTCACTCTCAAACATAAACAACATTCCACTCATCACCTTACTCTTCAACTTTCCACACACCCCTCAACATCAAACCAAGTTGAAACCATGTTGGGTTTGACCTTGTGCATCTTCACACAAAACAATTCCTTGCTTTAAGTGAGGATATCAATTGGATTGCATTGAATTCCTCCTCACTCAACCTCATCCAACAACTACAGTTCAAAGAGATTACCCTTCCACAACCGCCTCAGCTCCAAACTCTCCAACTAACTAATCTCGTAATATGCCTTCAAATAATCGTCAAATCCTTTTGTATCGCAAGCAAGTCAAAATCCTTCTATGGCTATTTAAGATTTTTCTTTATGTATTAATATGCTTCTAAAGCATATTTGTTTTTCTATTTATGTATGCTTGTATGTTATTTCACAACTTGTCTTAAAATGAATATGAAGTATTTTTGTGCTTTTGATGTTTTGTTGACGCTTGTCATATTTTTCCTTCCTTCTTGTTACATGTTAGAAATATTTGTATTGTTCTAACTCGTTTTTGTAGCCAAGAAACCATAGCTCGATTCCTTGGTGCCCTCGAACCAGGGGGAGCACACATCAAGGGGTATCATTTATTCCGTCGATTTAACTAGCAATTCTCGACGATGTCTTTTTGATTCTACAAAAAGGGGGAGAAATGACATGAAACTCACTAAATACTTGTTTAAAAATAATTTTACATTTAATGAGTTTTTAAATTTTTTTGTAATCATTCAAAAAAGGAAAAGTATTGTTGATAAAAATATAATGCCTAAAAACATTACTAATATTTTTTCACATCTTTACGTTTTGATAATCACAAAATATAAAAACGTTCAACGTAAAATTAAACGTAAACAAGTAATTATTAGTAAATTCTCATTTCAACAAATACATCACTTAACGGTATGAATAAATAAATGCTTAATGCATTTTATGATCAAAGGAAATTTTTATTCAACCTCACACTTTTATAAAATATTGTAAACATTTTATAAACATTACAAAACATTTTCTACAATTAAAAGAAATGTTTTATTCAAAATAAACATTTTGAAATTCAAATTTTCGGACCTAAAACGGCTAGAAAAGTTCCAGAAAATTTCCCCTACACAAAAGACAAACTAGGAAAGCCCTAGTCTTGGGCGGCCCCCTTAAATACACGGCCGACCCCCTTAAAATTAAGGGGACCGCCCACTTATTTAAGGGGACCGCCCCTAGGTAGACGCTCTCCTAGTTTGTCCTATAAATACTGGACTCTTGAGTTAGGTGCTCGGGGAATCCTCGCGTTGTGGTTTGATTGTTCTTACTCTTATCTCTTGTCTTACATTATCTCCTCATACTATCATATCAATTGTTTAGATAAATATATTGTTCATATTATGCAAGTGTTGAGTTCACATAAATTCAAATCTAGAATTTTTACAAACACTTCAAAACCTTTAATTAGAAAGCTGTAAACTATTCAACCCCCCTTCTAGTTTTCACAGCACGTATTATTAATCCAGTTAGAAGCTTATGGGAGAGAAAAGCCACAAACTACACTTATTAGTTCTTAAGATTTCCAACTAATCCTTGTTTAGCATCTAACTCATAATTAACTCTATCATTTCTCATTCTTCACAAATTTAAAATCTTTAATAAAAAGATCCGCGAATGCTTAGTCTAAAAGTTAAGGAACAAGCTAGAGCTCAACACACTCGATCGAGTCAAAATTTATTCTTATTCTACCCAGCAAGAAAGTCAACATTGTGATAAAACACTTATTTTATTTTTGAAAATTTTTAAATTTTTTCATTTTTTTGGTGTTTTGGTGGTAAAAACGGGATTACGTGAAAATAATGGCTGCAGGCACAATCAAATCGATAGATCCCCCTTATACTATAATTGAACATTGTCCTCAATGTTTTAAGAAGGGTCTCTATGTAAATCTAAAGTCGTTTATTAAGTGTGCTCAAATATAAATGTTAGTCGATGAGATCAAGGATATTGGATTCTTGTAATTATGCAAAGGATTGAAGCTCGAGTGAATGAAGGACAAAACCACGAGCACGAGAGGCTTCATAATCTGGGGCAATCCTAGACATACAACAAAAACCACAAAACACGCGAAAGGAAGAGGCGATCCTCCTCACAACACACTTATTTATTAATACTACTATTATGATAAGCATGGGTTGCCACCCACGAAGAGCTTATTTTTGTTAACCGAGTCTTGAGCCTGACTCGATCCCCCATACTTGAGTTGGTCAAGGAGGATAAAAATGGAGAAATGGAACATCCAAGATAGGACTGTCCCCTCCATAGATCATCATCAGGCTTTTAGAAAAATGCAAAATGACCTGGAAACCGAATGAGATAAGAGATGAACTTTGTCCTCATTTTCGGATGAAAATGGAATCAAAGTGTCAAACATTGGAGAAAGGGTGGGAAGGGTGGGTAAAACATTAGGCACACGAACATAAAGTTCTCTTGTCGAATTATCAGAAATATCATCCACCACTTTTGTAAAAACTCTCGTATCAGGCTCATCATCATCATTCGGTGGTTTCTCAAGAGGACGAGGGGATGATGGAACATAATAACTATCAAAGTGAAATGACTCATTTTCAGGAAGTGAAAGGGGATCATTGTTAAGCAATTCTTCAAGAAAAAGATTATCCCCTTCCGAGTCATAGTCGTCATTCTCAATGCCCGGTGGCATCGAGTCATCCAGAGTAAGAAATAAATCGATCTCCTCCATAAGAGAGTCACTATCCTCAACGGGGATAGGAGATGGAGAGAAAGATTCGATTAATAATTTTTAGAATTAAATTTCTTCCGGAGGTCGAGGAGATGAATTATCATACAACAATTTCTCAACAAGACGAATTTCTTCCTCAGGATCAAAGTCGGTTTCATTAATTCCCGGTGGAATTAAATCGATATGAGCGAGTTCACCGGAGAACTCCTCGAGAAGAGAATCAAACTTAGGAGAAGAAACTATCGAAATATCTCGATTAAGCAAAGATTCTATAAGATCAGACTCAGCATTAAAGTGATGCGGATCTATCTTAGTAGAAATGATTTCTTCATCAAAAAGAGGGTTCGAATAAATTTCCTTCGGAACGTCCTCATCAGAAAATGACTCGTCGTCACTAGAGGAAAAATCGTCGTCAGCATCAAAGAGAGGATTAGAGAAAGTTGTAAAATTATCACAAACGGGCACATCACACTCACTTTCGATATCGGAAAAATCCTCGGACTCACTTGGGATTGGGACAAGGTTCTCAACACTAGACTTTATTAATTCGTCCGATTCCGTTTCCGGAATAGTGCTAAGATGCTCGTCCCCCATACTTAGAGAGTTATCGGGCTCCTCGGTTGGTAAGACGGGTGTGATTGCAATAGTATACTCCTCGTCATCATCTTCGTAGAAGGCAGGACAATTCCAGTTCGGAGTATTAATATAATCTGCCAGCTCCTCACTTATCATTTGCAAATCTTTAAGAAGTTTATGAAGCAATTCTTGTATATCCTCTGGTTGATGTTGCTTTTCTTTAAAAGCATGCTTAATTTCAAAAAATTTCTCCCAAGCTAGCAATAAAACCTTTGGCGTTTCTCTAAAAGATATACGATTAAACTTCTTTAAAAAGGTTTGTATAGATTTCATTAGGTTTTCTCTGGCTTGCACACTCGTTTCTTGAGGAGGTTGATGAATGACGGTATACTGCGGGGGTTGATATTGGTCAAAACCGGAAGAATTAGAATTATAGCAAAGATTAGGTTCATAGAAATTTTGGTTCAACGGTTGACACTGAAAAGTCTCATGAGGACCCCCGCAGTTTTCACAACAAAGATATTGTTGTGGGTAACTTTGAAAACTTTGTGGGAAATCATTATCAAAGTCTTGATTGTAACACGGTTCCGGATTATAGATAAACGGAACTTGAGGTGGACAATCGTAACCATAATGAGCATTGTTTCCACAAAACTCACAAGAATACGTCTGGGGTTGTGGAGGTGGGTTGAAAATATTTGGAGAATCAATGAAAGAATTTGGATTTGAATCATTAACGAATGATTTTTCAACTTCATAACAGCATAAAGCACAAACTTCATCCGTATAATTTCTTCTACACCGCTCACAAGTACATTGTCGACAATATAGACCACCAAACGGACCTCCACACTTGGAACAATTACGTGGGGGTTGTTGAGATGAGTCGGGGGTTTCATCATAAGAAATCGGATTAGGATCACGAACAAAATTATCTACGAAACTCACATTTGAACAACAATGTTCTCTATTATACAAAGCTCCACAAGACGAACATTCTTTAAACCCATACATGATGATAGAATTAAAGAGGGATAAAGAGAAGAATTAAACAAAATTTAAGAAGAATATTTTTTGGATTTTTATGTATTTTAAACAAGAGAAAATATTTTTTTTGGACCGAAAGTCAATAGTGCACGGTAGCTCTTCTAGAAAACGCGCAAAGAAGCGGAGGAGCGGGTAAGCGCGAAGCGTTTTAAAAACCTTCTCCTTTCGGGTCGAAGATCGTAGGATCGACCCTCCTTATACCTCTCTTTTAGTTTGTTAACTAAAGATGAGCCAAAACGACAATTAACAAACGGTTATTTTTAATATTAAAAGAAAATAAAAATAGAAGTGTAAAATATTTTTGTATTTTTATATTTTTATAATAAGAAGAAAATATTCACAATTGAAAGCGATAACTTCACGAGGAAGGGTCTTCAAACACTAATCTTCAAACGTAAACACGATAATCGCACACACCTCCCCGGCAACGGCGCCAAAAATTGTTTCGTTCCGAATACGTATATAAGGATAATATCAATAATAGTATAAGTATTCCGTAAGGATTTAAGAAGATTACTTTTATCCAAAGTAAAGTTCAAAACCTTCCCGAGTCGTATCCCGACGAAGTGTGAATTGAGAATCTGCTAAGTTCGTGATCGCGTGTTTGAATAATCAAGATTTTTGATTTTGGTTTCCTATGTCTACAAATATAAATGCAAAAACATGTAAAGGCAAGCAACAATTAACAACTACGCGCTGATTGCTACTCAATTGCTTTGGTAGGTATACATTATAATGAAGATACAAATGATACTAATCTAATGGCCTACCTGCCAATTCATCCTCCTCCAATCTCCTAATATATGCGTTCTCTGATCTCCATCTCTCTAAACTCTCTCCGCTCTGCAGTAGGTGAGCCTCAACATCCCATTACGGATCTGGTGCATGAGCCAATAAGTCTCTATCTCTAAACCTTCCATAAGTGAGTCTTGTATAATCTGAGTCTGCAGCTCTAACAACCACATCTAATTTTTCGTAAAGGTTTGTCTACCTCTCCCTGCTCCATAGGCCTTGATCCTCTCTAAAGACACCCCTCCCCTTCAAATGGTCATGGATCTCCTTCGATGTGACCCTCGTGACAGATCAGTCCCTAGCTGCTAAAAATTGGCACAATTGTGGTAAACCGACTTTACGAAAACGAGGAGGAACCAAGTCCGGTCACTTTCTAAAGCAAAACAATGGCGCCGTTAGAGTCTCTCTGCTCTCCCCTATCTCGTAGTGCCTATGTGGGGGCTACCTCTCACTCAACGAAATTTGTGTCCTTTCATAGCAGAATGTTATGTAATAAAAAATTCCGAGATACGAGCCTCTAAACCCTTATATAAGTTCTAAGTATGAGCGTGGTCTCAGTCGGGGTCTCCTCAGAGGTCTCCTTAGTGGCCTCTGTCTATGGTGTAGTCATCCGAAACCTCTTGCAAAGCGGTAGCATATCTGATGGTGGTGATGATGATAATGGTAGTGGTGGTGGTGATGGTACTGGTGGTAGTGGTGGTGAAGTGGACCTGCACTCTTGCTGAGGAAGTGGAAACTATCATCATCAACAACTAGCCACCATGACGCGGGGTGAGAGGGTAAGTGGTGTACGTACTCTCTTCCTCGGAGTAAGCATCATGAGTGGCCCATTAAGGTGCAACCTATAAGGGCGACATAAAGGGATCTCTTGTCCCAGCAAACAAAGATAGCGGGTAGCTGATAAAGCTCAAATCAAGTATGTTTTTAGATGTGTTATCTATGAATTTATATAAGTTTTATGGCTAATTAACGACCTTTTATCTCTAATATTGTGCAAAGTTGAGTTTATGTGTGCGTAGCTAGCCAAGACGGAAAAGAACGAGAAAATAGGGAAAAATCATGAAGAAATGTATTCTTGAAGAATTCCCGCCAAAAGTAAGATTCGATGTTGATTAAAGGAGTGATCCTGGGCTCAAGAATGAGTGTTTTCATGGGAATATAAGTTGTACAAGACAACTCAAGCAAAAAGGAAGAAACCGGGAAGAGAAAATAAGAAAAAGGAAAAATTTCATGTGGGACGTAAGGAGCAGCCGCCCGGCTAGAATAGGAGCCGCCTGGCTAGGCAAAATTTCAGTTAACTTTTGTCTATTATGGCCATGTTTATGAGTAGCAATCGATGGAGACTGATCATTTCCCTCCATTAACAACTTCATCACATTTTTCTATGTTCCCCAAAGTGACTTTAGCCTATTATAAATACACCTTACAAGGGTTTTTAAAAACCTAATATACCATTCTTTTAACCCTTGACAAGGTTAAAAAACCCTAAATTCTCTCACCCAAAAAGCTAAATAATTCTGCCATTTCTAGTAGACAAGCAAGAAAAAAGTACAAGGCATTAGTTGTTCTTGATTGGTTTGGAGTTGGTTATTTGGTTGATTGGAGGCATTTGTATTGCTCTAAATCCAAGTTCTAGGTTTTCTTTTGTTATCAAAGGATTAGGTACATCTTTTATGCAAATGAATTATGTGGAAACTAGAAGGGGGGTTGAATAGTTTTTACCGTTTTTAAAATTAAAACTTAGATTGTCGACTTATGTGAACTCAAGAGATATACACAAGTGTATATGATAGCTATGCAATAAGTAAGTAATTAATCTACGAAATATAAACAAGTAAAGATAAGAAAGATCAAACCGATGACACAATGATTTATAGTGGTTCGGCTATGAAGCTCCTCTTCGGCCTACTCCACTCCCCAAGTACCCAACTTGGAGTTATCTTCACATGTCAACTAAAGCTCCCTTTAGGAGGAGAAAACTATATCACCGACGCTTTACACTTTTTTCTGAGACTAAGCTAAATACGAGCTTCTACTTTGAGTGATAGAAACTCAATCTAACACCACTATGTATTTTGTGGCCCTAAATAATAACCTGTCTTACACTTATGATACACACAACACACCAATCAAGATATTAAAAGATGAATTATTATTCACAACGTGATGAACAACTAATGTTACTTAACACTTAAAGCTTGATGTATTCTTAAATGTTCTACACTAAAGAGTGGAATGACATGATCACTTGTTAATATAATATGTATATCATAGGGGGGGTGGGGATAAAGATTCAAAGAATATAAAAAGATAAAAGATGTATGTGGAAAATATTTTAAAGAGTTGTTTAAAATGAAGACATAAGGTTGCTATTTTAGGCAAACCTTTGAAATTCACATGCTGTCCCAAACAGTTGGCCGTTGCGGACCCATGGAATCCACCAAAGCCTGGATCCGTGCCTTGTTATGGTGCATCCTTCCGAGGAGCTGGGAAAACATTTTGTCATTTTATGATTAACCTTAAATCTATACAAAATATTGTTTTGTACTTATTAAAACAAGTTTAATAGATTCTTCCAGAACAAAATATTCTTATCACCAATAAAAGAAAGATTTTCTTAGGTATGGAAGAATGTTGTCAATTATGGTTAATCTTATTTTGTCTTACATGATTAATATAACTAGCTTATAATTAACATGTGTTAACTTAAATTATTTGATTAGAAAAGGTTTATGCAAATGATAATATTTTTCTTTGATGACTTAAGTATGTTTAATAAATTGTCATATTTTCATACCTTAAGTGATTTGTCGGCGTTAAGTAAACTTTTGACTAAATAACTTGTTTACGTAAACTTTTACGTAGTATGACATTATTTTTGTTATTATCAAAACATGAAGATCATTAAATATAAATATCGTTTTAAACGAATATTTGTATTAACAAATTCTTACGTTTGTGTAATGGATATTGTTATTGATTTGAATTTGATGTTTGGAATTGATATGGGGTAGTTTGGTTATACTTGTGCAAGAATGATATGGAATTGACTAAGAGTGTTTGGTTAAATTGTATATGATTATGTTTATCATCTTGTGAGTTTGTTTAAATAAAAAAATATGTTTTGTTAATTCGTTGATGGAACTTAACCTGATCTATAGGTCAAAAGGATTTCCCGTTATGTTTTCCTTCCTAAAAATTAGTGCATGAATTAGTAGGGTTTTCGGTTGTTGACACCTATCGAATTAACCTTATTAAAAAGACTTGTGATAATTTAAACTCGAGTATAGGTCGAAAGTACTCGTGTGAATGAACTTGATGTATACCATTTTCTAGCAAAGTGATTTAAAATTGAATTAGTACTTGCGGGTGTTCATAGGTCGAAAGGGCTCACCTACAAGATAATATTAAATGGTTTTTGTGAAATACACCATGGATCAAAACCAAGATAAGAGGATATGCGAATCGTACAATTGTGTTTAATCAAACGAATCAAGCACTCTATGTTAATGAAATAGAATTTTTGGCACAAGTATTGTTTCAAATATGAAGGAATTTAGTTTGAAGTATTTCTCGATTTATGAAGTATTAGGGATCGTGACAACCTATTTACTTGTTTCATTACTATATAATGATTATAAACAAGTCCCATGGAACGAACTTGACTTCCCCACCTTTACTATAAATGAATGAGTATACTTGCTTGTATGTCTTTTTGGTAGAATAATAAATCATGAATATAAATTTGAAACATGCATGCAAAACCAAGCATCAAGTTTTTGGCGCAGTTGCCGGGGACTTGTGTTCTTTTCATGTTACAATCATTATAAATTGGTAGCGGGAATGTTTTTTTTAAATTCGAGTTTGAAACAAGTTTTCCAAGAAAAGTGGTGAGCAGCCGGGCGGCTAGATGGCCGTGCTGACCGGATCCTCTCAGATCATGACCCAACCCCGAGCAGCCAGCCGGCTGAATAGCCGTGCCGAGTGGCTCCAACTTTCGAAAAGAAAAAAAAAAGTTTTTTTACTAAGTGATCCAACCGCACGGCTAAGCCGGCAGCCGGACCGGCTAGTACCCAGCGTGGGTGCGTTTGCATCCAGCCGATTGGCTAGTACCGTGTGCCAACCGGCTGTAACTTTCGAACTAAAAAAAAGTATATTTTTTATTTTTCTTTGTATATACATATACAGATTGTTATAGGACATGGTTCAATTTTGGAAATATCAAGGTGTTTAATTGTTTTTTTCATTAAGTTTGCATTGGTTTTCGCTTATGACTAATCCGAAAGCTAATAATTTGGTTTGTGATCTTGTGTTTGTTTTATAGTTTATTTTTGCTTAAGTGATGGATACCTTGAGTGATGTCTCGGAGTACTTAAACAATTTGGAAGCTTACTTAGATGATGGAGATTCGTCAGAGACTGGAATGGATAAGATTGAAAAGAGTGAAGAAGAGACGGAAATGTTTGAAGCTTTAGAGCTTAAGAGTGTTGTTGTGAAGTCGGGAAAGCATAGAGTAATTGTATTCACTAAGGCCCCGTATCGGGCTTATAGTAAACCATTCATGAGGTTTTCCACACCATGCAATATGGATGTCCATGGTGCATGGGATGTAGAATTAGATATGGCAGACACTCACAACTATATCACGGATGAAATGTTGGGAAAGCTAGGATTTGTTAGGGTCGATTATGGCGACTATGGTAGAAGAATGGTGAAGGAAGTTCGCGTTGAGATCCATGGTTTTAATTTTATTGTTGATTTTGTGGTGATAGATTATGCTAATGAAGGTTTACCTTCCGTTGTCTTTGGAAGGGACTTCTTGGTGACTACCAAGTGTAAGGTTGATTTTGGTTTAGGAGAAATGCGTATTGATCTAACTATGCTTGAAAAGGAAAGGGATATTGATGACTTGTTGGTGAGTTTAGTCGAATATATGGATGAGGTTGGATGTGCAAGTAGTGAACTAATAAAGATCAGTAAGGCCACCCGAAATAAAAGTCTCAATATGAATAAACTTACACCTCCTACCATTCCAAAAATGGAGGAGATCACACCAATATCATCATAAGCCCCACCACCTGTTTATCACCCACTTTATCCCAAGCAAAAGGAGAAGATCTTAGAGGTGTTGGATATAACAATACAAGGAGCTAGAAGAGCAAAAGCCTATTGTGGAAGTTTTAGAGAATTACATGACGTATAGGAAGAAGTTGGATGAGGTAATGATGGGTAGAGCAAGATTGTAAAACATAGAGTTTGGTGATGAAGAGAAGGAGAAGTTAATTGAAAATGGTTTACCAAAGAACATGTGTAATCCGGGCAACTTTGTGCTACCTGTTCGAGTGAACGGAACAATCCAAATGAGTGCATTGGCAGATACGGGTGCAAGTGTTAGTGTCTTACCTTATACTCTTGATAACATCAAATAACGTCACTTTATTATATCATTTATCCCATCTGTTTTGCCCACTTTATATAATTTTGCATAATTTGGTACTTTTATTTGCTTTACAAAGTTGATAAATGCATAATTCAAGAGTATTTTGTAAGACAAGCTAAAAGGCGCATAATTAGAGCTAAAACGAAGACATTTGAAGATGAGCTGATTTTATGACCAATACCCGTATCCAGACAAAAGAGATACGGCTATCAGCGCCTAAACTCACAAAAAAACCGTTTTGACCATTCCCAATACACGTATCCCTTCTGTCTACATACCCTAATCAATGAAAGATAACTATTCGAAGATATCATAAATAAATAAATTAAGGAATGAATATCAATGATTGAATGAAAGCTAGCGCGCACTTCCAAGAATCCCCCAATACGATACCCGTATCGACCTACCAGAATACGCGTCACGATCTTTTCAGAACACTATAAAATAAAAGACTCAAAAACAAGTTTTTAGTGTGCAATATCATATTCATTATACCATACTCATCAAAGATGAAATTTTAGAAGAGAAGAATCAAGACCCACCAAGGTCAACAGTGATCACGAATGCCATAGAAGACATCGTGTAATTTTTAACTCTCTCTAAATCGATTGAGTTTACTGTTTTGCTTACGCTTGGATAATTACAATCAGGGTTGTAGCTAATACCCTCGTATTAGCATCTAAAAGAAATCAATGTTTTGGTTTGTTTCTTTAAACAGATCTTCTAATTTATCGTTGAATGTGTAATTAGTTTATCACCTAATACTTGTATTGTTTGACATAGCGACCTATCATTCAACTGGATTAGTGATAACAGACAAATTAATCTAGATATCGATACTCTCAAAATCGTGATTTTATATTACTGGACCAATAAGATCAACAAATAACGTTCTGTCTTTTGTTCACACCCCTTTATTATGACTTAGTTGATCGTTGTGACCCTTTATGTGTTAGCAGATCATGCTCTATAATTAACTAATAAAATTGAATAGTGTAAAAACTATCCAGTAAATAAAAAATGGTCAAGCAATAATGGTAAAGTCCCTTGGGTCGGGTTTATCAGGATCATCACGCTTTGATTCCCTAAGATAAATATAAGAAAATTAGAATAATTCTATTTCTGCCTAAAAATCAAAAATCTAAACCCAAACAATGCAATAAATTAACCCAGACAGCTTTTTTCAAAACTGACCCCGAGAAACTTGGCTACTGGCAACCATGAAAGAATTTGCCAAGTGTCCCTTATGTGTAAGGTATAAATACTTAATATGTTTTTGGGCAACATATACTTTTTGGCAATTTACTTAAAACAACCGTTAAAATTAATTTCACACTAATATTTTATTTCGAAAAAGTTCTGTTTACAACACAACCTACAAACATACGTACCATTCTCTCAGTTTTTTCATATCTACTTAAAACACACCACAAGTAAAATACCCACTAACCACTTTCATAGTATTAACTCGCAAAAAAAGACACACACGACAACGAAAAAAATACAAAAAAAATTTCAAGAACCAGCAGACCAGCCGACCACCACGACGAACGACACACACCGACGAGAGACAAAACCACCACTCATCACTAAATAACGAAAGCCCCCAAAACCACCACCGAATCGAAGGTTCTGTGTTTTTCTTTTTGTGTTATTTTGTTAGATTTAGATTCAAATTCCAGATGAGCTTTTTATAAGTTTCAATGTTTTTTAGAGCTGAGTTTTTCATAAAGTGTTTTGGTTAGATCTGAGTGTTTCTTAGATCTGAGAGTTCTTGAGGTTTTTCTGATGGTTTTTTAGATCTATATTTATTTCAAAGTATTGAAGTTTTTATATTAGATATGAGTTTTTTTAACAACTGTGTGATACTTTTTCTTGTAGTTTTGCTGTCCCCGGAATCCACCCGTTCACCTGTTTACTGGAAGTCATCGCCGCCGTCGTCGAAAACGTCCGCTCAAAACTGAACTTGCTGCCATCACGCCGGAAAAAATCTGGTTTCATTTATATTTTTAATCAATATGAAAATGAGTATTGGGGAAGCTTATTTTGCGTTTGTAAATTTCTTGCTTTGTAAATGCTCTCAATTTTTTTATAAAAGTTTTATAGAATTTTGTTGTGTAAGTTGTGGTAAATTTTGATTGAAGGTCTGTTGCAACTGTGTGGTGAATGTTTGAGTTTAATTAATTTGTTGGTAATTTGGTTTAGGTGAATTTGTAGCTAGTTTGTTGTGTAATTTGTGTAAATTGTTAATTAATAACATTTTTATTTAGGGTAATGATTAAGTAATTTTTTGTGTCATTTTAATATCTTTTTTTAAAATTTATTAAATTTCGAATGTTTTTAAATTTAAACTATTTTTTATTTTTATGAAATTTCAAAGTTATATTTTAATAAATAATTGTGAATTATTGGTTTTATTGTTTTAATTGAATATTGTAAAGTTAAAGACTTTAGACTATTAAAATATTGTTTTTTCTATCAATGCTTCAGGGCACAGAAAAGTGGGACAACAGGCTGTGTCACAGTCTGATTGGCCAATAGCTAAGTGTAAATTGAATAATATTAATAATAAAGATGCTTCCGTCCCCACCTTATAAAAACCCTAAAATTTTATAGTACCGAAATCTTGATTGCATTGGAGCTTGATTGTCAAAATAAAAGCCCATTGGCTTTTCAAAAATTTAAGTCTCGATAAATTTTAATGTGGGATTTGATTTATGTTGAATTGCATTGGGAAGGCGTCCAAAAGGACAGTTTGCAACTACATTCTTTTGGACAATGTAAATATTTATGTATAAAGAAACATTTAAAATATTAGTAGCAAGCCCTCTCGTAGATACAACGACCCATATGCGAGCCTTGAGGTCAATTCACATATAATATTAATATTAAATTTGAAATTATTTTTAAACGTTTATGGTGTGGATCGCTCAAGGCGGTAATTGGTATGATGGTTTGACGGTTTGGAAAGTTTAATTGAGCTTCTTGGTTTAGTCATCTCCCTTAAGTGTTCATGATAGATGTGTTAGTGAATAGAGTGTGTGTATTTGTTTTGTTTATATGTGTGTAATTGACTAAAGAGAAATTTAGGATTAATGCCACAAAAAAAATTACAAGGTACCAAGTAACTATTATAAAAGTGTTGCCTTGTTTATAATTGTCTATAAGTTACAGTTGCACCATTTTAATATAAAGGTAGTGTTAAATTTACACAATTGCCTAGTTGCCCATTTTGCCATATGTTGCTTAAAAGACTAGGTTTCTCTAAAAACATTAAGTACATATACCTATACATCATACCTACACATTTTGTGCCTTGAATAAGTAAAAAACGGACAATCCCTAACAAATTTCTTCCATGGTTTCCCAGTTAGCCAAGTTGCCCGTCAGTTTTTAAGAAAAATGTACCTAGGCTGAGGGTTGCTTTGGTTTTGGATTTTGGCCAAAATAAATTAGTCCCTATAATTAAACTAAGGGATCCTTTATGAGCGAATGTTTTAATATGACATGATAAAACCGTTCTAGTCTTAGGAATGATGCCCGCCTGAAGAACCTTAAGAATGAATATGCCGCTATTCGAGATAAGTAAATCATTCACTAAAACAAACAAACAAACATAACTGGAGTGGAATATAGCTAATACAATTATTCTATCATTTGGCTTTACCAGATTTTCAACTTCTAATTCTTCTTTTTAATGTTTTTATGTCTAAGAAGTTGATATTTGACTCCACTAAACCTTGCCATCTCTCAGGCTGAAAACCCCATTAACAAGTAAATAGACTAATAAAACTTAATTAAAAATACGATAAAAATTTAGATTAATGTTTTCAACTCTACGTTCGACACATTACTTACCGCTAACTCCATCTGAGACCGTACATCTCCTTTAAAGTTTGTTTAGTTTGTCGGCTAAATATATATTTAAAAATATGATAATCAAATAATTTGAACCCATACACGACAACAACAGCAGTTTTTGGCGCCGCGAGCCGGATAGTGAATTAAATTAAACCTTAGTCTTATTATTATTTCTAACCATTATTATTTATGTAAATCGAATTATTAATTCTGTTTGTATTATTTGCATTGTTATTTAAATTCCAACACTAAATTGTTTTCTTAATACCGTTCTTGATGTTATAGCTATTCATCAGTTAATACGGCGTAACCCATTTCTCGTTTTCAGATACACGTATCAATTGTCTGCTGACCCATAACGCCTATTCATCACCCATAATTTAGACGTATCGACAGCATTCGCTGAAATTCCTAATAATTAAATCTATTAAAATATCTTTACGTTGAGATTCAAAATAAAAAAATGGTACTTCATGACAAGACATGCTCGGCCCATTCCAGTTTCTTATCCGTAATAGAAGATTAACAATGAAAAATATGAATAAATTTTATTAAGAAGGAAAACCAGAACATGAGGAAAATGGATGAATCACGAGATAATTCATAACAACCACAGCTCCTCCTTTAAAGAAAAAACAATCACTACCGGGAAAAAGCTTGGCTTTCGAATATACACGGCTGTCGAGGGCAATCAATAAAGCCCTAGATTTGGTAGATTATGGCAAAGAGTAACCACTAGAGGAGGAAAATCCACAACCGAACCCATAACGACAACACAAATACCAATAAACACCCGTTACCCCATCACGACGAACCAACAACCCAGATGAAATCCCTACCAAAACCGAACTTAAAAAAACCAAGAAACAACTAACTACTGGCAAAACCATCATCAATACCTTTTCCCCACAGATTGAGAATGACAAAGAAGCCCAACAAAGAAAATTCCTAAAATCGGAAACAAATCCATATAAACTCCCATTCACCGAAGCTCTTGCACAAATGCCCCGAAGTACGCTAATGTCTAAAGGGTCCTACTATCAAACAACCAGCAAGATTTAAAGGAAGCCTGCACGTAACAATGCGAGTGAAATGCTATCAGCCTTGTTAAATAAACTCTTAAACTCTATCTCCGAACTTTCACCATCTAAAAGAAAAAGCCTAGAAGCCTTCCACTATACCATGCGCATTTTGGATTTCACAATATTATAATGCTTTACACACTTGGTGCTAGTATAACGACCCTATCCTACAGAAACACATTAAGATAAACTGGCTTAGGGAACCGAAAACCCGACAAAAATAAACTTGGAACAAGCAACAAATCCATCCCAGTATCCATGAGAATAGCAAAGACGTGCCATTAAAGATTGATAAATTCACCCTCCCTATTGATTTTGTTATCCTGGATATGTGAGAAGATTCTAGAATCCTGATAATCCTAGGAAGACCATTTCTAGCAACCGCCTGAGCTATGATTGATGTATTTAACAAAAAGATAACACTCAGGTTGGAGATCGCGGAGTGATTTTGACTCGACCATCAATGGAAAAAAAAAACCTCGTACGAGGAAAGAGATTGTTAGGATTGACTATTGGACACGGTCCTACCATCACACAGCCCAAGAACTACTGAAAAGAACATTATAATAAAAACCTGGAGTGATGGCAATCCAATCACCCTCATACTGAAAATTTTGCGGTCTAACTCTAAGACATCTATACGGCGTATCGATCATATTAATACGCCGTATTCACAAGAAACACAGAAACAAGAAGAACCATACGACATCGCTCTCTCCCTAGTGCGATTAAAATTGATGAAAAAGACCAGAACTCAAAGACCTGCCTTCTCACTTAGAGTACGCTTACTTGAAAGGAGATGAATCTTGTCCATTATATATTTCCTCTAAAAACTAACCACCAAGAGAAAGTATGCCACTTTCTAGGTACTCGGAAAGAACAAGGAACAATCGAGTGAAAGATGTCGTACATCAGAGTAGTAGCTCCTCGTCATTTTGCACTCACAAAAATTTAATGGAGGAAAGCTTCAAGCCTGTCATCCAACCTTAGAGACGTTTAAATCCAAAATTCCAAGATGGGGGTTATAGACAATAGTTAGTTACTTATTCAGTCCTAATTTAATCCTATCTCATATGTCCTTGGGTAAAGCCCATTCAATGTTGTCCCTAAGAAAGGAGGAATGACCGTGGTGTTAAATGACCACAACGAGTTAATACCATCTCGAACAGTAACATGATGGCGCGTGTGCATCAACTATCGCAAATTAAATGACGCAACGTGAAAAGATCATTTTCCACTCCCTTTTTATTCGATCAAATGTAAAAGGACTTTACTGAATGAGTAATTATTGTTTTCTTGATGGATTTTCAGGTTCTTTATCAAATCCCAATCGCAACAAAATCAAGAAAGACAATTTTTTTTTACTTTTACATTGTCCTTATAGAGACATTTGCTACGAGTGGATCGTTCGGATTACAACCTCCGGTAACTTTCAAAGATCATGACGTTATTTCATAACAATGGGAAAGATTTCAGGGAAGTTTTATGGACATATCTCGTAATTCGGTAATATCCTTGACCAATGTCTTAGATAATTAAAAAAAATGTCTTTGGTAGAATGTGAAGAGACCCAACCTTAGTACTAAATTGGAAAAAATGCCATGTTAGGGTAAAAAGGTATTGGATGAGGCATAAAATATGAAGAAACGTATGAAGTTGACAAAAGCAAAATCAATGTAATTGCCAAATTACTTATCCCATTAAATTAAAAGCGTTAGAAGTTTCTTGGGCACCTGGGTTTAATCGCAATTCATAAAAATTTTTCCATGATTTCCAAACCAATGACCCACTTAATGAAAGACTGCTAAATTGAATTTTCCAAAGAGTAAAAAAGCTTTTAATAAGCAATAGAAAGATAAACCACCACACTTATTTAATATCTCCCGACTGGATAATCCTTTTGAAGTTAGATGTCGACCCAGTGATTTTAAAGTAGTGCAGTCTTAGACAAAAGAATAGACGGGAAATTTAAACCTATCTATTATGCTAGCAAAACCCTAAACGATCCCCAAGCACATTACACCACCACCGAAAAAGAACTTCTAGCAGTTGTTTTCTCCTTTGACAAATTCCGCCCTTACCTTATTTTATCAAAAACTATGGTTTACACTGATCATTCTGCTTTAAAGAATTTGATACAAACAGGAATGCCAAACCAAGGCTATCAGATGTTTCTTCTTCTTCAAAGATTCAATATCGAGAATCAAAGATAAAAGATGCAGAAAACTTACTGTTATCATCTATCAAGACTCGAGAACCAAAGATAGGGAATTAGCCGAAGAAAAATCGAAGACAAATTTTCCGATGACATTTGATGAATTGAAAACCAACTAAATTACGAAGAACCATGGTATGCGAGTTATGTCAACTACATTGTCCCAAAAATATAGTACCTCCAAAAACACTAGAAAAGTAAAACGGTTCTTCTCTCAATAAAGAATTAGTTTTAGGACGAACCATACACGCATTGTAGATTGTGTCCAGACAATGTAAGTGAGAATATGGCTTTTCTGAATGAAATCCTTGAAATATTGCACATTTCCATTTGGTCAACCGGGAACATCATAGTCCTTCATTACAGCAGAAAAGTTTACAAAAAGGATCTATTGACCCTTATCGTTAGAGATGTTAAAAGAACTATGATATAAGAAGTGCGACCAATGTCCAAAATCCATGGATCATTTCATCATGAACGAGAATACCTCAAATAATATTCAATTATGTAAGGTCGTTTGTGTTTAGGAGACTAGACTTCCATGGGATCATTTCCTGACCTCAAGGGTAACAATTATATCCTAGTTGCGGTAAGATACGTGTCAAAATGGGGTCAGCTCAGCCTACCTACAAATGATGCTCGATAGTGGGTAAAATTCTTAAAACTCTGTTTGCACAAATTGGTTCTAAAGCCTAATCCGTGACAGAAACACAGATTTTGTAACTCCCAACTTGAAAAGCTTTGCTTAGATACGAGGTGACTCATAGAATATCAATAGCATACCACCCTCGGACTAATGGCCAAACCGAAGTCCACCAACAAAGGCTATACACTATTTGGAGAGATCGTCCCGATATAAACCCAAAATATTAGTAATGAAAGAACTCAACGATGCATTATGGGCTTTTAGAACCGCCTACAAGACACCGACATGATGTACCCCATTTAGGATGGTTTACAGAAAAGCTTGTCATCTGCCAGTTGAGATTGAACATAAAGCATACTGGGCACTTAAACAATGCAATATGGATCTCATGGCAGCTGCAAAAAATTGTTTCATGGAGCTTAACGAATTAATGGAGTTACGAGATGGAGCATATGAAAATACTCGAATCTACAAGGAAATAACCAAGAAATGGCACGACTCTAGGCTCCGCGGAGATAAGGATTTTAAAAATGGAGACAAAGTCTTTTTTAAATCCCCTTAAAAGTTACACCAGGGAACTCAATGCGAAATGGACGGTCCTTTCGTTTTAAAACCGGTTACACTTATGGAGTAGTTTCGAAATCACCTACAACATGGTTCAAGCTTTAAAGGTCAACGGACAATTATAAAAAAATACACGATAGAAGTTTTAACACCCAATGATTAACGAATTCCATAGAGATCGATCACATGAAGAAAAAGGTCGAACTTAAAGACCAGCTAAAACAAAAGTGCTTCCCGAGAGAACAACCCATCAGTTTTAATTGTTGTCCCGCAGTTTTAATTTGTTGTTGTACGAGTCCTGTCTTCCTAAACACTCAATAGACGCGTATCACACCCATCTGGATACGCGTAAAACGTGTCAGACTTATCATCCGAAAAACTAAATATGTATTTCCAATATTTAAATTGTTTTATTACAAGGAAACAGAACGGCGTACCAAGGGATTTGGGGATACGCGTTATTGATCCATGTACAGTTGTATGTTTAATTGTTTTCTTGTACCATTATAGCGATATAGAAATTGCACTTGTCTTCTAATCTTTTATGCAGGACCTTGCTGAAACTATGATATGGTATAATCTGAAAAAGATATGTGTTTAACTTATCCGGGCATTCTGAAGCCCTAGTCAACACACTTTTTGCTCAAGAACTCATCTTGGAGAATTATCATGAGCAAAACATCAGGGAGTTTTCCATTCTAATTCTATTTTCCCTTATAATTTTATTGTTTTATCTATACAACGAGGATGTTGTATAATTTAAGTGGGGGATGGAGAATTAGAACGTACTTTGTCTTTTTTTTTATAAAAAAAACAGGCAAATGCTAAAAATGGCTAAATTGAAAAAAAAAAAATTAACAGTGAACTTTTTGTAAAAATGCACATTACATTACCTAGCGCACTGTAAACCCTTGATACAATATTGTAAGAGGTTAAGCCTATTCCATTTCCACTATTTACCTAAAATTCCACAAAATTATGATGTGCCGGTGGATAGTAGTGGACGTTAGAACTTGGCCTGGAATATCACTCGAGACCATCTAGCAATGATTAGTGACTATGGATTTAGATGAGGAACATGTTTCACCTGATGAAATTTCTAGATTAGAACCAAATAGCCTACATAGTCGAAGTTAACTAACTACAACTACACAGTTTAGTTAAATCCCGTGTAACACCTTTGATTACTCTTATTATAGATAAAATCCCTTAGAACAACCTTTTAGCCATTCCTGTTCTTTTTCTACACCATATTATATTTCGTTACAGACCTTTGCACATTAGCCTACCGTAGATGAGCTATTGTAAACAAAGTTGCGAGGTTGCTTTCGGTAAATTATGTATTTCCTGTGTCAAAGTGAAAATTTTCTATCTCTGTAATCGTTTGGGAATGGCACAATCAATGGAAAAATATGTAGCTCGTAAGTTTTCTCTACTTTTGCGATTATGAATCATGTCCAAAGAGGAAATGTTACAAGGAAAAGATTATCCGGACGAATTATGATAGTGAAGACGGCGGAATTAAATCGAGATTTTTGATGTTTAAAAAAAAGAGAAGGAAGAAAAATAATCGGTTCAAAAAAGTATTTAACCAAAGAATTACTTGGAAGGATCAGATTATTCATTGCATACGTACAAAAATCACGATGGAATCCTTGTAATAAAGTGGCCGTATCACCACTTAATTCGTCAAAATGTGAAAAAAGCGGATGAAGGGAAGTTACCGTTATGGAACGGCTACTTAGGTGGCATTGTCATTTCTATTATCACGGCGTTTGTCTATATGTTTGATCTTTGTCAGGAAACAGTCGAGGGAAAGTAGTAGCAACCGTACCTTTATGTTGTTTGCTAATCTATTTGTTTTCCATAATTTTTGTTTAACACCCATTTAACTCCCGTTCTTAGCAACTAACCTTTGTGTCTACTCGAACGAGGACTGTGTTCGACATGCATGGCTATTACCGTCTTTACGGCCATAATGTAATCATGTCTCAGTTGCCTGTGTAGAATACGAGCTTTCGATGAGAAGGTTAGAAGCTCCCTAAACCCTATATCATTCTTCATCCCTAACCGCGTGGATAAATACAACAGGATGTTGATTCAGATGTAAAGTCCGCTATCTGTCATTACGCCGTGATAATTACGATGCATGCTGACCTTGCCTATGTGGTACTATGGTGAAAGACTGCGAAATGAACCAACCTTAACCTTCTTAACCCGATTTATCTTTTTGTACTTGTATTTCTCTTTACTCTTAGCGTGAAGAATGTATCCATGCCATAGCCTATATATAAACTAATAACGACCAAAGCACATTGAGTGACTATAAATGTTCACCCAGATTAGTTGTGTAATCTGAGTTATTTCAGTTCATATTTCGTGAGGAGCTTGGTTATGTACAGGTGATTAGGACAAAACGATGCTTAAACGGAAAATCCTCAACTTCGGTTGGGACACATTTTCATAAACAAAAACTTTTCTAAAGTCTAACTACTTGAGACAATTAGATTTCAGAGTGGGGGATATTTTATAACATCAAGAACATCACTTTGATTATATCATTTGCCCCATAGGTTTGCCTACTTTACATAAATTTATTGCATAATTTGGTACATAAATGCTTTAAAGTTGATAAATGCATAATTCAGATTGATTTGTAAACAGCAATTGCCATATTGGGAGCTCAACGAAGACATTTAAGATTTTTGATTTTTGGACCATTACGCCGTAATCCAACAAAAAGATACGTGCGTATCAGCCGCTATACTCATAAGAAAAACGCGTTTGAACCAATTCCCAATACAACGTATCCCTTCTGTCTACATACGCCGTATCCATGAAGATACAAATCAAATCAATAAATAAATAAATTGAAATGATATCACTATTGATTGAGAACATAAGCCAATCCAAGGAATTCTAGCCAATACTCCATATCACCTAGCCAATACGGCGAATCGAGTCTTTTTAGACACAATAAATAGGCAGACTCAAAAATGAGTTTTCATTGTAATTATCATAGATCTTTATACATACGCATGAAACGAATGTTAAAGAAAATCACCACCAAGGTCAAGCATTGTACGAATCCATATAAACATACGTGTAAATTTTTTTTACTCTCTAATCGTTCGAATTTGACTGTTATGATACGCTTTTATAATTACAATGGTTTTGGGCAAATACCCTCAGTATTAGCCCTCTTAATGAAAGTTCAATTTTGGATTTTTTTAAAATCGATAATCTTAATTTATCAAAGGATTTTTAATTATGTTTACCACCTATTACTATGTTTATGTTTTGAATATGCGACCTATCATTCAACTGGATCTAGTGAAACATACCATGTAATCTAATACCAGATACACTCCATATCGTTGTTTTATATTACTGTTACAAAATGATCACTAATAACGTTCTTCTTTTCTTGAATATGAGCATAGTTACCGTAGGTTGAACCCCGTTTATGTTTTCACAATCAAGGCTATGAATTACTGATAAAGATTTGAATATGGAGCTGACCAGTAAATAACACACCGTCCATCAATATGTGGTAAGTCCCGTTAGGGCTAGTTTTAAATAGGATCACCACTGATTTGATCCTAAAAGATTATAATTTAAAACTAAAGGATGCTTTATGCGGATAGCGTTAATTGTGACGGATAATCGTGTCTAGGCCTTAGGTTGATATCCCCCTAAGTCTTAGATGAATGATGCTCGAGTTTACAGTAAATCATTGCACTAAGAACAAACCAAATCAACATTGAACTGGAGTTAATATGCTAATATAGTTTACAATCATTTGGGCTTGTACCGCCTTCTATCTTCTAAATTTCTTTTTTTTGTGTTATGTCTATTGAATATATTTGTCTCCACCAAACCTGTGCCAGTCTCTCATGCTGAAACCCCATATCATTAACAACGTATATACATAGAGGTATAACCATTAAATAGACTAATTAGAACTAATTTTGAAAAATTACTGATAAATTTAGATTAATGTTTCACTCTTAGTGTTTGACACCGCGCCGTACCGCGTGAAACTCCATCTGACCGGGTACACTGCTCGTTTTAAGTTTGTTTTAGGATTGTCCCTAAATATAAATTAAAACGTGATAATTAAATTATATTGACCTTACACGACAACACATCAACTCTCTATAAGAATCTCGATCTAGGTGATCCAAGACCCTACCATTCTAATCTCTTTATGGCGGATAATAAAGCAAAAGCTACGGGTGAGGTGAGAAATGTTCGCATCCAAATTGGCTATCAAGCATACTTAGTAGATTTCTTAGTGTTAGACATACCAGTTAAAAAAGAGCTCCCACTCTTGTTGGGACGTCCATTTCTTCGTAACATGTGTGCCAATATAATGATTTGGGAACTGGACTATGACCTATTGATATGTCGTCGACAACAACACATTACTTTCCAAACAAAGAGCTAAGGCATACTAGAATATTTTGAGTGTAAATGAGATGAGATTAGCTTGTTTTTTGATGTGGGACCGCGTTGAGATGGCAACCCCAATATGGTCCTGTGCACCTTTTGTTTCTAACATAAAGGATGAGATGGAAAGGACTTTGACAATGGAGGCTTATTTTAGCCCGTTCCAAAATATCATTGTTTTCAAGAAGCTTATCCATTTCTTAGGAACATTGTCGGTACAACTCAAGCATACCGATTGGGGATTCGAAGGACATGAAGTCTATAGGAAGACCAAAGGAGATGGGTTATGGCATGCAAAGTTTGAGGTAATCACGCCAAGTGGGCGTAAGTTCATAAGAGGATTCAAGACTAAGGAGACAAAGAGAAAGCTTTCTAGAAATTTCACTCAGATAGGACATTCGCCAAATTTGGAACCACTTCCTCGCTTAGGTTCAAGCAAGCAAACGACGTATTGGGTAATGAAGAATAAGGCATACTCTCGTGCCAAGAATGTTTGTCTCTCTTTACATTATGCATCTTTCTCAAAAATAATTTATCTTTTGGTATTTGGTTATCGTTGGTTATGATGTTTGGTTGCTTTTACGCAGTAGACTTATTATCGTTTCGGTTAATTTGCAAGTTAGGTTTAGTAATTTTTCTTATAGTTGTAGTTTATTTATATTGTTTCGACACCATTGAGAATAGTATGTTGTGTCGTGTGTGATTGTTTATGAAATCAAGATGTTCAAAGTCGGGATATTACACCCGAAAAATTTCCAAGTAAAAACCATTATGTCAGGACAAGCAAATAAAAGGCAAACGAGAAGGCCAAATTCCAGCCTTTGCGACTAGAAAAGAGACCACCTGGCTAGATTTATGATAAATACCCAAAAATTTAAAAACATACACAACACACACACTACTCTCTTAGGTTTATCAAATTTGTGAGTTGTGGTCTAATTAAAAGCAAGGATCGTGTTTAAATATCACCAATGGCTCCTAGACAATTAAGTAATTTTGTTAATTCGATTCGATTCAATGTTTAATTTGAATTTTAAGTTCTAGGTTAAAAATTAGGGGATTTTAATTCTCTTAGAAATAAACCAAACCGGATTAGGATAAGTGGGTATATGTTAGGAGATGCCATTGCAAAAAGAATTAGATTGATTGGTTGAGTAAGGATCGAATGGGACTCATTAGAAAATTCAAAAATTTGTAGGCCGAATTTTTGGTTTGATTAAGATAAGGAGATGGATTACATTGTGATATATGGTTGATTTGTAGTATCTAAGTGATGCTAGGTTAATTGTATGGATCACTAATTTTGTTTTTGAATAGCTAGGAGTTAAGCGAATTTTTGCGATTTTGGCAAATTGAATTTGAAGCATTAGTTATGGTTAAGACTTGTTTGGAGAACATTAGAAGCGCCTTCAAAGCATTAGGATAAGTTTAGAACTAAATTGGAAGTAAAGAAATCACACGGAAGCAAAACCCAAGCCAAATCGACCCAAAGGTCAATCCAACCGGGCGGCTGAGTGAACAGCCGTGTGGCTGCGTGCATAATCCATGAGCAGTCGGCCGGCTGGTATGCCATGTCGGGTAGCTCTAACTCTCGGGTTGCATAGTTTTGCAACTTCTGCACTACCTCTTTAAGGGCTTTTGAGTCAGGTTCTATTGGTTGGTATATGCTTGTTTTCACTTATATTCGCTATTTTTATA
>BQNB010073601.1:0-19239 GCA_026074375.1 Tanacetum coccineum
TTAAAACACACATAAAATGAAAAATATATGGTTTTATACACAGTGTACAAACTAATAAAACATACAAAGTTTTATACAAATTATATGCTAACCAGTTGGTACATATGGTTTTGAGAACCGTACCGGACCAATGGGTTCAACTGGAACCTTGAGTCACCACCGATTTAGCTAGCCAATAAAATCCGTCCAAAAACGAAACAGAGAGGACCAGTCGAAACCGATAAAAACGGATGAATCAGTCGGGGTCATTTTCTATTTTTTACCGGATAATCAGTAAGTTATTTTTATTTTGTTAATGCCTGAACCTTAATTAAAGGGTACTTATCGCTGCAACGCGCGAATACCCTATTGAAAAAGGGTTTCGGTAAATTTGTTTAAACATAAATGTTACATTGTAAATAAAGCCCACTCGTTTATTATAACCAATCCACTTGTGACTTGTTTATACCTAACGTTAGTAGTGTATGATGAATAACACACAAATGAATCAGTGAGGCTGCCTATGTTCCACTTTACCCTTGTTTCAAAACCCCCAACATTCAAACCCTAACAAAAATAATTAAAATGTCAGACTACATTCCATTTGAAATTCAGTCAGAAATCATTAAAAGGCTTCCTGTTAAATCAGTTGTTCAATGCAGGTCTGTTTCTAAACTATGGAAGTCTCTTATCGATAGCGCTGAATTTATTAAAAGTTATCACTCTTGTAAGACCCCAAAACAACATCTATTTGTTAGATATAAGTTAGCTAATGATCTCAAATATGTTTCTATTGCGGATGATGATATTTTCCCTAACCAGAAATCTTCCCTAACCGTCCCACAGCCCATTAGCCAACTTGGATACATATCAACACTCAATTCTGCCAACGGGTTGTTATGTTTCTACGGTTCGCGCCAAGATGTTTTTGACGAGAAGATAGTTGTTCTTTGGAATCCTTCTATTGGGAAAGCAGTTGGTATTACTATATCTAATTCATTGCGTCCACTGACTAGACATACTTCTATTGGTTTTGGGGTTTGTCCCAACAGTAGTGACCCTAAGCTTGTTAGAATTAATACTATTGGTTTTTCATCGGTGAAATGAGAGGTAGAGGTTTTTACGTTAAGTACACATTTTTTGAAAAGTGTGTCTAACATTCCTTCTGCTTTTAAAACTTGTGGTTTGACTACTCGTCATGTTTGTATCGATGGGTTTATTTATTGGCTAGCTTATGATAGTATTAAATTGGCTCATTGAAGTAACTCTAATTTGATCATTTCATTTGATTTGAGAAGTCATGAATTTGGTGAAGTGTGCCTTCCAGATAGGTTAGTACGCAGTACGAATGAATTAGCGGTACCAAAGGTGTATGAGTCTCTTGGTTTGTTTGAGTATTATAATGATGGCGAGACAAGGTTCTGTGATATACGGATAATGAAGGAGGGTGTTACCAAGTCGTTTACTAAGATGTTGAGTATTAAGGCACCAGATAGTTTGGTGTCTTATAGAGTATTAAAGTTAAGAAAGAACGGTGAAGTTATAATTGAAAATATTGATGATACCAACTCGTCTGCGATTGAAGTTTATTCTGATAACCTTGTGATATAAACCTCACAACATCGAATCAAACAAAGTACCTTGTGCGAAAACTCCCTTAAGTCTTCTACACCTTGTCACGGACCCGGACAATCAAAGAACTCAAGAACCTTTACCTGTCGATACCCTGCTGTTCCTTGACGTCAAAAAACCTCAACACCAAGAACTTTTGTTACCAACGGTCATTTGGTCCAATGGTATGGAGGTTTTACCCTCCTAGGCAAGGTCTTATGTTCGAGTCTTGTCTAGGGTGATAGGGGTTTCCTCCCGTGTGTGTAAAGGGAAGGGTGCCATTGCCTTCTGGGCTGGACCCAACCTAGTTGTGTGGGATCGCTACGCCTTCTGGGCTAGGGGCCATGTAGCCACAAATTGCCGTTCCAAAAAAAACCAAGAACTTTTGTTGTCGAGAACCTGGTAGCCCAAACATAATAGAACCCTCCTGTTCCTTTCAGAAAAACCAAACAACAAAGACCTCTTCTTGATCGATCCTAGTTAACCAGAGAACCCGCGAACCTGAGTTCTTGATACCACTTGTAGGATTCGATCACCCTACAACCTGGTTACTAGTGTGGAAAAAATCCGACCTTGAAGACGAACACACCCCAGCAGATTATGTATGACAGAAAAGTAAAAGATACACAAGAATATAACCCTCAATATTATATATTTATTGAGTAAAGAGAAGAATGAAGTACAAAACCCTCCCCCTCACCTCCTTTTATAGAGATGAGGAAGAGAACAAACAGGTTGGAAGAATTAATGTGTGAAACCCTTCCCCCCTCACCTCCTTTTATAAAGATGAGGGGGAGGATGGGCTTGGGCCGTAGAGAAACCCAATAACCTTAATATGGCTATAATTAGAGCTAAATTTACACTAAACCCCCTAACCTATTGACTAAAGTGAATACTATATCTAACATTCGCCATAAAGACTGATAGAAGATGTGATTCGACAGGCTGTTGATGAGATTAACTGTATAGAGAGTGATTATATGCAATTAGGGTTAAGGTTTGTAACTTAACAATTTAAAAGATAATATAATTTTGGCGGGAAAATAAAAAAATTAGTTATGAAAGAATACCTGTAATTTGACCCGACCCGAAACTTTGGTGGATCCTAAAAACCTGTTTCACTGTTTGTTTTCTTACCGGCACAAAATAAAGGAAGACTTTGGTATAAAAGTAGATAGTTTTGGGTTGGTCCTAAATATATGTGGGTCGGGTTTAGTTCGGATCGATCCATTTGACTCGTTTTATTAGATAGGTTGAGTATGATATGTTTTAACCGGTTGGACTGGAATTCGGGCTCATTGGTAATAGTCATAGCTGTAAGTTATGGGTCAACTTAGTTCTAGCTGTAAGTTATGGGTCAACTTAGTTCTAGCTGTAATGGATTTCCTGCAACCAGATTGTTGTTGAACGGGTCAATTTTTTACCACAACTTTCACTAGATATCTTCCTTCAACCACCACAGGATGATGCCCGTGGGGTCGCCTCCACCATCCTCCAATATGTCGTCGCTACCTTCAAATAACCAACCACCGCCCTTAAATTTTCCTCCACCATCACCAACCATCCCGCCACCACCACCACCTTCATACCATTCTAATGTTTATCCAATAACATCCTTCTGGTAATCCAACATACAATCAAACTTATCACCATCCATCCTCTTGGGACAACAAGCAGCCAACTTCGTCTCCTTCATCCTACCAAGCCCAAAATCATCAACAATAATCCCAAACACATCATTCTCAAAAACATCTTTCTACAACAAACTCTCACATTATCTCAACCAGCTTCCTATCGTGCCATCAATCATCATCTCTACCTCAACTGACGTTGCCTTCCTTCCACCTCTCATCTCCACCATTGTAGCTAACACAAGTAGCTAACACAAGAAGTATTTTAGTGGAAAATGTGTTTTCACTAACTTTGGACATAGATAATTATTAGTAAATATAATTATTAAATGTAAGGCCAGTCAACCATATAATGTCCAAAACAAGTTATTGTGAATGAGATAATCGAGTCTCAAAGAAGAAAAAATTGAATGGAGGAAAATGGTTAAATTTCAGTTACGAAGCTCGTTTGGTAACTGCAAATTAATGTGTCCTTAATTGACAATTGAATTGGCGGTTATTATTTGACTCAAAGGTTTATAACTGAATAAATAAATGGGTCCTTAATTGACAATTTAATTGGCGGTTATTATTTGACTCAAAGGTTTATAACAGAAAATTAATGAATCATTATTAAGGCATTAATTGACATTGATTACATTGATTGCACCATTACACCATATGCATATGAATGTGTATAAATAGAATGGCAAACACACTAGTCCAACATACAACAAGAAAAACACACAAAAGAGAGAAAATCTCCATTCACAAGTTTTCAGCAGTCGTGTTCGATCATAATACTCTGTTTTCCGTGATAATTTTCATGCAAGTATGTCAGGCTGTACAACAGCTGTGAACGGTTGTACCCAGGAACAGATCGGCGAATCTGTTTTAAGGGAAGCGTGTCCAACACGTGCCTCGTTCCATGACCTTTTACTGTTTTCTTATTTATCGTTCATAGTGTCTGTCTTCTGCTTCTACCCAATTTCTTGGTATGTTTTCTTTTATGGTTATTTATTTTCCTGTAATTATTTATGAATTAAAATACTGATTTATTAATTAAAAGTGTACATGTTTTTCCCTACAATCTTAAACAGATACGGTGTAAGACCGAATTAAAAAACACTTTTGATAAATCAGCAATAATATTATTACAAATTTTATAAACTGTTTTCTTGTCGAAACCAAGATTGATTTTCTTAGAAATTAGTTTTAATTAAACAATTTTGAATTACATATCTATATAACGATTAAAAAACGAGTTGTTTAGATTAATTTAATTTGGAAACCAAGATTGAGTTTCTATCAAATTGAATCTATTTTGATCCATGTTGATTCATCGAAAACCAAGCTTGAGTTTCTTTAATTTGATTTAGTACAATGGTTCTATAAACCAAGTCAAAAAGAAGTTTATTAGATATCAAGATTATGTTAACAGTTCTAAACTGTTCGTAGTTTTAAACACAAGAGTGAGCTTTTGAGAATCTTCCTGAATGTAAGTTAGTGCGCCAAAAATTATTTTACTAACTGGTTTGCAAATCCATGACAAATATCGACTTTCATTGAAACCAAGATTGATTTCTTGAAGCAGAATCCGATACCAGTTTATAGAAATACACTATGAATGTCAAGATACACGATTATTACAGTTTATTTAATTATTTGTGATTGATCTTTCACGTTTGACTACTCCTGTAAAAACTAACTGGTGCCGCCGATTACCAACACAGTTGCTAATCATAGCTGAAAAACCACAAAAATTCAATGGGCAGAATTTAAGAGTACAACAAAGATGTTCCTTCTATCGCTCAGGAACTTTGGAACCTTGCGTGGTATCTTTAAATGAGACTGAACCTCAGGTGAAACTCCCTAAGGAAGTCAAAAAACCCCCTAAGGCAGCAATAGGTTTGCACGATGTGGAAGCATGGAAACATACAGACTTCTTGTTTCCCAACTATGTTCTGAATGGACTGTGGCTTTTGTACAACTTGTAATTGCAAAACCACGAACTGGCCAAAGATTACGTAACGGGAGTCATTGATAACGCAACCCAAAAAGAGGATTGTAGGAACACAGGAAAGAAGTTTTATAGAAACCTTGTTGAGTTTCTTTAGAAGAGTAGATCTACTGAAACCTTGTTAGTTTCGTTGTAGAAATAGATCATGTGAAAGAGATCTTTTTAAGATCATCATTAATGAGATTGACAATATCATATTACATAATTGTTTTTGTTAAACATTATGTAATAGGTGATATTGTTATTTTGTATAGTCTATGAAGACCTTCCTCAAAAGAGTTTTGTATAAACGGATCTTACAAAACAAGTGTTTTTAAAAACCACAAGATGAACATAAAACGTTTGTTAAGGAACACTTAAGCATGTTTGTTAATCGAGCCAAAATTAGTTTTTTAAACAAACCATGGACCATCACGGATTCGTATTAACAATATATATTGGAATGTCACGAGTGACATAAAGATCTGCTCCGAACTTGTTAAAAGGGAACCGATACTCGAGTACGTGTACGGACGATGCTTTGAAGCAATCGAAACCTTATGGTGCCATAACTAAGCTTTATATGCCTGAATAACATAAAAAACTAAGGCCATGATTGGAATCTGACCTAGGTAATGGTGGAATTAACACTTCGATATCATGTCATGTATATGATGCATAATAGTTGATTAAATCTCTTTCAATGCACTGATAATGGTATAAAGAGTATTGAATTTGGTCACCTCTCCAACTGCTAATATACAAGGGAAAAAAAGTAGTGATTCACATCTGGAAAAGATTCTAAGTTTACCCAATGCGTGTACAAGCCAGAAGGTGTTCTAGTAATCCTTGTCCGGATGGTTGCTTAGTGAATTTGGCTTTCATTATGTGATTGAATCAAAATTGAGTTAAACGATAACATAATTTTGGAGTCTATATGGGGTATACACCTTAAATTTTTAAGCAAACCTATTTTCTAATGGTCATTTTAGTAAAATGCAGTGTGAAATAAAAACTTATTTTATTCTTTAAACGTATGGCATGGCTGACTCGGACATGTTTTAAATTTTAACTCAATATGTTGTCTAATTAAACCAAATTGGATACCTATATTTAATTGACACACGGACTATAAATTAAAACTGTGTTGAAGCCCAAATTGAAAGATTGTTTTTTCTCCTCGTTTGAACAGAAATATCCGAACCCTTGATAGGAATTCACATGGTTTATTATGTGAAATAATTGTACCTACTAAGGTATAGCGAATAGCGAGTACTTCATCATATTTGCTGATGTTTAGAAACAAAATATGCTATGTACACTTACTTGAAGAGGTATGATATAGACTAGATTGTTTTTTATATATAAATAATCTTGAGAATCAAGGTGGTCGGAAGTCCATATCGAGGAGAATTGTTGTGTCCTCCATTCTAAAATTTAGAACACCAATATATTGCTCATCTATATAGAAAAGAATCGTGCCTTAGAAAAAATGATTAATGCCATGTTCGTAAGTCCTGGTTTAAGCCATGGCATGTGGGGGAAAAGGATTATATCGGCTACTTATCTTTTAGATATCCTTGTAAAGAAAGTAAGATAATTTTATGAACTATATGGGTGAGAAGAAAACTATCTTATAAGTATTTACAACTGTGGGGGGTATCTAGCTAAGATATCTGTATTGAACCCCAAGGTTTAAGAGATTTGACCTGAAACTGTGAATTGCATGTTCTTAGTATATGCTCATAACAGTAGTGCTTATGGTTTCTTTGTATTTGTGGATATACACAAGGATATGATAATGGAATAAAGAAGTGCTTCCTTCTTTGAAAATATATTTCCTTGTTCACAAAGGAAATTGGAAGATCATCTAGAATAAATGATGAAGTTGTCCAAGATCAGAGACAACGGGATGATAATGATCTCCAAGATGAGAGATAAGATCAACCCAAAGAAGAAGAGGTTGAACCTAGAAGAAGCAAAAGGGCAAAAAGTCGAGAAATCGTTTGGACCCGATTTTGTTTCTTTTATGGTAGGAAATGAACCTACTTCTTATCAGAAGCGGTAACTTCCTCGAAATGCTCAATTGGAAAAAAGCAATAAAAGTAAAAATAGAATTCTATTATACAAAACATACTTGGAAGCTCGTGGTTTTACTTTCCCGTTGTAAACCACTAGGCTATAAATGGATCTTCAAGAAGAAGATGAAAGCCGATGGCACCATTGCAAAGCACAAAGCAAGATTGGTAATCAAATAATTTAGACAACGCGAAGGTCTAGATTACTTTGATACTTATTCTCTTGTTACGCGAATAACCTCGATTAGAATGGTACTTGCTATTGCCACATTAAGGAATTTGGAAGTTTACCTAATGGATGTGAAACCGACATTTCTAAACGGAGATTTAGAAGAAGAAATATATATGAACCAACCATAGGGTTTCATAGCTCCTGGATTAGAGAGCAAAGTTTGTAGGCTTGTTAAATTCAGTATATGACTTAAGGAAAACTCTAAAACAAAGACATTAAATTTCACCATATCATGTAAGAATGTGGATTTGAAATTAATGGATGTATATGTGTACTCCTGTGTTTATACATAGATGGTATAATTATCACTAGAAGTGATAAGAAGATAAACAAATCCACTATTTGGTAATGTTGAAGTCAAGATTGACATGAACTTCATAAGTTGTTGGATATGAATTCTTGGATGTAACCAATATGGATTTGTGTTAAGATAAAAAACCATTGTAATGCACAAATTCAGAGAGTTCACTGTGGGGGGTTCCGCCAAGCAGAAATCAATGACATCTTTTAATATAAAGTTTTGCCCATTTTATGATCCAAAGAATATTAGGCATCATATGTGTTTAATGACATGCGTCCTGGCCCTGATTTAGAACTCATAGTCAGGTTTTAAGTAGATATACCAGTAATTCAGTGGGGACCATTTTGAAAATAAAGTACTACATAAGTCTATGATTGCATTATGGAAGATATACGACAACTATCCAAATGATAGATAAATGCAAATACAATTCTTGGAGGAATACGAATCTAGGATCCACTAAGAGCGTATGTTTATGCTAATTGGAAGCTATTTCCTAGAAATATTGACATTATTTCAAACAATGAGCTACAACAAAGCAAAATCTAAGATTAAATCTGAATTTATCATTTAAGATAAACTTATAAGATATTCGGGGATATATTACTTAATTTCGTAAAGGACATACCTAATGGCGTAAACCGGGTAACAAGGCCATGTTATATAAAAGTGGTGATAGTCATTGAATTGTTGACAAGAGCTCATATCACAATAGTAAAAACGTTAAGTTCGAGACATATTCATCAAAACGATAATTGTGCGACAATTAGCTCAAATATAGATTCACCGATTTGACTACGGAAAGTCATTTGATAACATCAGCGGATCCGCTTGCGAATGCTTAATCAGAAAGTTAGATAGAGAGCCCAGTCTACGGAATTAACTAAAGCCCTTAAAAGGAATGATTTTCTAGAAGGAAAACCTAACCCAGTTGACTGGAGATCCCAAGATCTGGGTTCAATAGGACAACCTAATCATAGAAATGTAGGGGAAGTCACGTCAATATGGGGGAGTTACTTAACTTAGTAACTTCCTAGTCCATTCCTATAACAATGTGACTTGTTGAGAGGTAAACATAAGCTTACAATGGTTTCAAGATGAAAATTCTATAAGCATAACGATTCAAGAAAAAAACTGAAAGTATATGTTTTTTTTGAATGAATCAAGATGAAATCACCTATGTGAGAAAAGAGTGTGGTCCGCTTCGAAGGGAATTGTGGGGTGCGCAATTCCTAAGAGAGCTCTTCTCAGAACCAGCTAGTCTCAATGACCATAACGAGCACGACTATGAGGACCCTGACAATGTTCAGGGAGAGTCGTGAGTGGTGTGTATTGTCGTCTACGTAAACAGATGTTGAGTTCAAGGACGTCGCGTCTACTCAGATCTAGGAGAGGCTAAGTGCATCTCACAAGGGAATGTTCAAAGGGTCACACCTACCTATCCTATGCAGGACTCAACCGCATAAATTTCGCCGAAAATTTCGAGTGTTTTCGACCGATTTCCATTCATGTGGGGGATTGTTGGAAAATTTTAGTGGAAAATGTGTTTTCACTAACTTTGGACATAGATAATTATTAGTAAATATAATTATTAAATGTAAGGCCAGGTCGAGCCAGTATATGTCCAAAACAGAGTTAGTGTGAATGAGATATCGAGTCTCAAAGAAGGAAAGTTGGAATGGAGGAAAATGGTTAAATGTCAGTTACGAGCTCGTTTGGTAACTGCAAATTAATGTGTCCTTAATTGACAATTGAATTGGCTGTTATTATTTGTTTCAAAGGTTTATAACTGTAAATTAATGGGTCATTAATTGACAATTTAATTGGCGGTTATTATTTGACTCAAAGGTTTATAACAGAAAATTAATGAATCATTATTAAGGCATTAATTGACATTGATTGCACCATTACACCATATGCATATGAATGTGTATAAATAGATGGCAATCTCAACCATTCCAAGATACAACAAGAAAAACACACAAGAGAGAAAATCTCCATTAACAAGTTTTCCAGCAGTCTTGTCGATCAGAAGTACTCTGTTTTCCGTGATATTTCAGGCAAGTATGTCAGGTCCGGCTGTACAACAGCTTTGAACGTTGTACCCTGGGAAACAGATGGCGAATCTGTTTTAAGGGAAGCGTGTCCAACACGTGCCTCGTTCCATGACCTTTTACTGTTTTCTTATTTATCGTTCATAGTGTCTGTCTTCTGCTTCTACCCTATTCGGTATGTTTTCTTTTATGTTATTTATTTTCTGTTAATTATTTATTAATTGAAATCTGATTTATTTTAATTAAAAGTGTACATGTTTCCCTACAGCTAACACAAGAAGTATATCCGCTACCTTTTTCACATTGGCCGCTAGCCGAACTTCACCGTCACCACTTCCTCTCGCCTTCTTAGACAACTCGCTTTCGCTTTCGTGTATGTCCGTTGACGGTCGCTTTTCCCCGAAACCCCGAAAAGGCTTGGCGGACCGATTCGTCGACTCGTTCGCCATCGAGACTGGTAGAAGATGTGATTCGATCGGCTTTTGTTGAGATTAACTGTAAATAGAGTGATTATATGCAAATAGGGTTAGGGTTATTTGAAAATATAAAAATAACATAATTTTCGCGGGAAAATAAAAATATGTAATTTGACCCGACCCAAAACTTGGCGGTATAAAAGTAGATGCTTTTGGGTTCGGCCTATAAATATATGTGCTTCTAGTTTAGTTCGGCTCGGATCAACTTATTTAACCCGTTTAATTAGATAGTTTTCAGTTGATCTGATCGGTTTATCTAGTTGTACTGGGAGGTGGGATGATTTCTAAATGCTGGGTTTGGGTAAAAGATTGGTTGGACTACGGGTTGAACTGATAACCGAAAACTCGATCAGATCGATTGAAAAACTAGTTTTTAAAACGTTGTATGATCTTGTAAGATAGATGTTTTTTTTAATTGGTTTTGAAAAAAAGTAACACAACTTATAAAGCTTATAGTGCAATTCATAAATGCTACTTTATTTTAAGTAATACAACTTATAAAGTTTATCAACCAGTTAATAATGTTACAAACCTCTCATTAAAAAAAACAGCTACAATTAATAAATAAAAGTATTTAAAGCAAAATATACAACATTTTAGTCATCCATGCTCCATGCATACGTTACATGTTTAAACTAATTAACCACACTAATTAATATTATTTTTAAAACACACATAAAATGAAAAATACATGGTTTTATATACATTGTACAAACTAATAAAACACACAAAGTTTATACAAATTATATGCTAACTAGTTGGTGCATATGGTTTTGAAAACCGTACCTGACCAATGGGTTCAACTAGAACCTTGAGTCACCACCGATTTAGCTAGCCAATAAAATCCGTTTAAAAACGAAATGAAGAGGACCAGTCAAAACTGGTAAAAACGGATGAATCGGACTAGGGTCATTTTCTATTTTTACCGGATAATCAGTAAGTTATTTTTATTTTGTTAACGCCTGAACCTTAATTAAATGGTACTTATCGTTGCAACGCGCGAATACCCCACTAGTTGTTTGTTAGTGAAAAAGGGTTTCGGTAAATTTGTTTAAACATGAATGTTACTCTTTCCGTCCCAAAATTATTGTCCACGGGCAAGAAACACACGGTTTAAAAAAAGTGTATTTATTACTGCTTTCTCTTTCTTACTTTTTAACAGAATGACAGTTTTACCCTTAGATAATTAATTTAAAACTTCTTTAATGTTTGTAATAATAACTTCAAGTAAAGGTAATATGGTAAACTCAAACTAAATTCAAACAATCCAAAATGAAAAGTAAATAATAATTTTGGGACAGTACATTGTAAATAAAGCCCACTCGTTTATTGTAACCAATGTTTATGGCCCTTTGTAAAGAAAGCCCTTAACCTAATGAATCACACAAATGAATCAGTGAGGCTGCCTATGTTCCGCTTTACCCTTTAATTGCGAATACCTGATGGACTTACTTTTATTGGTTTTGGGGTTTACCCTTTAATTGTTAGAATTAATACTATTGGTTTTAGAACTTATGATTTGGCATTTAATCATGTTTTTGTCGAAGGGTTTATTTATTTGCGTGCTTATGATAATATAAAATTGGCTCCTGGAATTAGGTCCAATATGATCATTTCGTTTGATTTGAAGAGTGATGAGTTTGGTGAAGTGTGTCTTCCAGGTAGGTTTCTACGCATGAATAAATTCACGATCTTGAAGGTCTATGAGTCGCTTGGTTGGTTTGAGTATCATAAGGAAGGCGAGACAAGGTTTTGTGATGTATGGATAATGAAGGAGGGTGTAACCAAGTCATTTACTAAGATGTTAAGTATTAAGGCACCAGATAGTTGGGTGAGTTATAGAGTATTAGAGTTAAGAAAGAACGGTGAAGTTATAATTGAAAATATTGATATACATACTCGTCTGTACTTGAAGTTTATGAACCCTCTTCAGGACGGATTAGTAGTGTTGGGATTAATGGAACTTCAATGAATTCGTACATGGAAACTTTACTCTTACTTGATCAGTCAAATTTTATCATTCATTGACGACAATGACAAGGTATAGAGATCAAAGAGTAGCTACACGTCCAACTATTCACGTCTTCCTTTTGAAAGTTCAGTTTATTAAAAAGCTAGATGCATTTTATCGCCCGTTGACTGCACTTAAGTGATTAGGCGGTTGGTTGAATTTGGATGGTGAGGGTTCCTTCTTCGATAGTTTGGATTTTTAGTTGTAAGTCGAGGGTCATTTTAGTTTTAGGGTTGCTTTAGCCGGATTTAACATTTGTGTCAGTGTCGTTGTAATTCCTAGAATCTTTACTAGTTTTTAATTATCTATAAAATTGCCTTAGTTAAAGTGAAATGCATTTTATATAAATTGATATTTGTGTTTATGTGAGGTGGATCCGGCCAACATTAGTGATAACTGTCGGATAGTTTTGCACAGTTTGTTTCTGCTCTTATATCGATATGAGAAATAAGGTTAAATGGAAGTCAACCAAAGGCAGGTTAACAGATTTTTTGTCAGTTTTTAATGTGTGAAACGATATTTCTGATATTCATGATTTGGTTTCATGGTCTAAGCTAATCTGGTTTAGTCAGTGTATTCCTACATATTCAAATATTATGTGGTTCTTGATAATGCACCGAATAGCTGGCCTTTGGTCACTAATCTTCTGCAAAGCAGTCCTATAAACAAATCAGTTTGAAGTGTGTTACAAAGATTTCTCATTGGTGCTTTGATGTATTGTATGAAGGCAGGAACGAATTCTCGTTGGTAATTAGTCGTAGTTGTAAGTTATGGGTCAACTTAGTGCTAGTTGTACCGGATTTCCCGCAAGCAGATTGTTGTTGAACGGGTCAATTGTTTACCCTGTTCAACCTATGGCTGTCTTGAGGTTCAATTTGGAAAGATTTGTAACAGTTATTTAATTATAGCTCTAAAATATTACAGAATCCAAAATAATCTGGAAATTAAGACCCTTGAGAGGGTTCAAGTCAGTTATGTGCCTATGGTTCATTTATACAAACAAACACCTATGTATGTGCACAACTGATGCACTAATCCTACCCATGAACACATGAAACAGGCAAATATACGAGCAAAAATATGGAGTAAAAAAGCCACCTAAGGAAAAGGGCTTCCCAAACAATTGTGTAAAAACCACTTTTGCTAACGAGCCATACAAATTTTTTTGAAGCGTCGGTAACATAAGCAAAATGATACTTGTCACGGAGTGTACATCAGTAGATATTCTTCATCACAAAAAGTAATTTAGTGCTGGCTTTTTGGCAGAAGCCCCTCTTGATTCCTGCAATTTAGTATTAACTTAAATGTCATACAAAAATTCTGCTAGTAATTGCTGCATTAGATTAGATTTTAGACCATGTATCATAGCACAAATTATGTAATTAACAGTAACTAGGACAGTCATAATAACAATTTTATGCCTAATTTGCTTCTTGTCTGATTTTTTGATGTCAGCTTTAGTCATACCATGAATGAAGGCAAAATTGTGAACATGCATCTAGAGGCGGCAAACCCGACCCATTTACTTATACATGGGTCGATTCGTGTAATGGTCGGTCTATAATGGCTCAAACAAGTAAAATTACAACATTTGCTCAAACAAGACAAATGGGTCAAACTGGTCAAATTCCCCAGGAGTGTAAGCATATAAACCTCGTGAATAATTTTATTAAAAAAAAAAAATTTGGGTGACACTTTATTTAAATTGCACTGCGAAATCACTTAAGGGTATGTATAAGAAAAGAGAGGGGAATCAAAATAGGTATGCATAGAAAGTTAATCTGGGCTTGGGGTATGTATTAGAAATAACGCGGCCTCTATATACCAACGACCATTCATAATGCCTCTATTTTCCAAGATGACTGTTAGTCAATGAATTTGACCCTCCAAGTCTTAGTTCACTTGTGGGCAATTCAAATGGTAAAGTTACTGAATCAGAAACCCGTGAAGCATGAACCATGGTTGGATGATGCTGGAAGTCTGATTTACCTGATGGAGACTTTCGAACACTATGTGATGCTGCACGCGGTTCAGTTGCCCTCGGTGAATAAAACTCATCTTCTTCCATCTGATAGAGAATGCAAATACAAGGATGCATCCATGAGAAACACATAACAGTAATTATCATTATACTCGTAATAGTTTGTAAAAAACTTTGTAAAAGTAGTAACTAACTCATAGTATTAAAGTCCATTCGATTAGAAAACTAAATAGGTGACTAGAACAAGAGAAGTGCTTCTACATGAAACTGTGTCACATGTTAGCAGATAAAGGGAGTGTTTGTGTAAGCTCATTAATGGTGCTCATTAGCTTGTTTGTGAGAAAAAAAAGGCAAATTACCTAGCTATAGATCTAAGGGGCCGTTTGGTTTAACTTGAGGATTCGCAATCGGTATGGATTTGATTGGAGGGTGAAATAAGAATGGATATATCATTCTTAGCGAAATTGTTTGGCACAGAGTTTCTGTTTTTGATAGGCAAGTTTGTGGGTCCACAAAAATTGTTTTTTTCTTTATATCACTCCGTATATCCCTCTCATATAAAATTGATATATAATGTATAAATAGCAAGTGGAGGTGGGCCAGCCTAGTGCACAGAAGAGAGAGAGTGTAATCGGTATCAAAGATACCATCCTGGCTAGGAATGTGTTTAATGCATTCATTCCAATAAATTAATCTGAAACCAGCATAACAAACAACATTGTTTGAAATGATTACATTCCTTGATTTCTATTACCCCATAACAAACGGCTCCTAAAGCTTTTTGCAATGAGTAAGCTCTTACGCTTACCTAAACAACCCCTATATGAGAGCAACAAAAGGGAACCATATATATGATAACACCAAAGATCAGAGAGGGCGAAGCATGGAGAATCACTACCTACTATAGCGTACAGTAGCATCATTAGCTAAACTCAGCCACAAAACTAACACGTTCTGAACATGCTAAGCTAATTGCTTTGTAAACACAACATCAAATACAAATACATCACTTCTAGCAGTCAGGCAAGCTGCAACTTTAACACGACTAACTAATTACTGACTAATTCAGTTCATTGGGACCTTTTACTCTTGAACCATATTACACGATTAACCTCTTATTTCGGCTCAGTATGCTACACACTTTAAATTTAGTTTCAATGGTTCTTTTAAAGAGCCCTACTTAACGGGAAAGCAAGCCAAGTAATCATGATTCAGTGCCAATACACCCACCTCCCAAATTTAGTTTCAACGCATTCTTAACGTATAAAACTAAAACATTAAAAAAAAACGACATCAAATCATAACTAGTTACTATATAATCAATTTCCGTACAATAACCCTCACCTTAACCTTCGTAACCTCCAACTTCTCACCAATCGACATCTTGGGACAACAAGCCGCCACTTTCGTCTCCTTCAATCTACCAAGCCCTAAATCATCAACAATAATCCCAAACACATAATTATCAAAACCATCATTCGGTCCAAACTCTTCGCAAATCTCAACCAGCTTCTTTCGCGCCTCAATCATCATCTCAACCTCAACCGACGTCGCCTTCCTTCCGCCTCTCATCTCCACCATTGTAGCCAACACATTTCGAGTCTAATTTGATTAGCACATTTTGACCTGGGTCATGATAATTGTGAATCTGAATCAATTAATATTGTTTGTTAATGAAAAAGCATCTTGGTAAATTTGTTTAAACATGAATGTCACATTCAAGTCGTAAACTTAACATACTCGATAAATGAATAAGTAAAGTCTTAGAATCCAATGCCTTCTTGCGACAATGTATGTAAAATCTTACTCATGAATATATCGAAATGGCATATGTAAAGATTCTCTCATAATACGATTATGTACTAACAGTTAGTTATTTGCTATAAAATTAAAAACACGGAATTTAATTGAAATGTTTTTTATTAGAACTTTTATAATTTCTAACTTTGGAACACATCATCTTTCACCAAAAATACCAAAGAGCTTGTAGCCTAGTAGTATATCCGGATATTTGCATACCTATAGGGACAAACATAAAGGCAATACAAATTATGTAATTCCAAAACATATTTACGGAAGACAATAAACATAAGACCTATGAACAAATTGCCTATACCACTCAAAACATCTATACCAATGAAGCAAAAACCAAAAGTCAGCCATCAGATACACTATAGATGGTCTTGGAGAACAAGATAACGAGACAACAGCATATACCATAGCATACACACATACAAAATAACTAAGGCTACAAAAGTGTTTAAGGCACTTTAAAGACACCAAAGCAACAACAAAAAATAGCTCAGCACCAAAACAGATCAAAAAGACCAATTTTATAAACCTGATCCAACAATGAAAGCAAAGGATTGATTAAGCATCAGCAACAAATTACTATAACAGCCATACGTCAAAGCGTGTACAACTAGAACTAAGATGACCCATACGTCAAAGTTTCTTTAATTTTAAGACGAACATAGTGCTCAAAGTTTCTTAACTTTGAGCACTATGTCCGACTCAAAAATATGAAAACCCCATATCTCAGCAGCTTCTTCAACTTGCTTAGTGGCTATTAAGTTCAATCCTAAAGGCCTAAACCTAACCAGTAATCACATCAGTTATCTGTTTACTCAATTCTTAAACAGACCTTGATCAATGTTTAAAGCGCCTCGAGTTTCTTTGCCATAGACAATACATCAAAGCACCAATGAGCAACTCTGTAACACACTCCAATTTTTTTAAATTTTTAAGGAATGCTTTTCTGAAAATTAATGACAAATAGCCAACTATTGGGAGCATTATCAAGACGAACTCATATGCTCCAACTGACAATCTTTCAGAAAAAGCACACTCAAAGAATAAATCGGAATGGCTATTTTATTCATTCTCCTAGGTTGCAGAACACACATTCATGAATAAGAACAGGAGGAGGGACATGAAAGAACTGTGCAAAACTATCCAAATATTATCATTAATGTTGGCAACATGTATCTGACATATAAACACAAATTTCAATTTATAAAGCATGCATTTCTCTTTGTTAATTTTTAAGCAACAGACAACTAAATAAAACTAGCTAAGATGCTAGGAATTACAATGGAGAAACGATAGTTCTAGATAAAACGACCCTAAAACTACTACGAGTAAGACTCTGGAAATCCAAACAATTGCAGGAGGAACACCCGCCATTCAAACCCAACCAAATGCGTAGCCACTTAAGTGCATCAGTACTCTGAAACCGGGCGAGAAAATGCATCTATCTTTTTAATAACCTAGATTTCGCATTAGGAAGACTTGAATAGTTGAATGTGCAGCTACTTGTCAATCTCTATACCTTGCCACCATCGCCACTATATGATAGAATTTGACTGATCAAGTAAGAGTAGCGTTTCCATGTACGAATTAATTGAAAACGAGTAAGGAGATCCATTAATCCCCATACTACTGATACGTCCTGAGGAGGGGTCATAAACTTCGAGTACAGACGAGTAATTTGTGTCATCAATATTTTCAATTATAGCTTCACCGTTATTTCTTATAACTAATACTCTATAACGCACCCAACTATCTGGTGCCTTAATACTCAACATCTTAGTGAATGTCTTGGTAGCACCCTCCTTCATTATCCATACATCACAAAACCTTTTCTCGTCTTCCTTATAATACTCAAACAAACCAAGTGACTCATAGACCTTTGAGATCTTGTATTCATACATGCGTACGAACCTATCTGGAAGACACACTTCACCAAACTCGTCACTCTTCAAATCAAACGAAATGATCAAATTAGACCTAATTCCAGGAGCCAATTTGATATTATCATAAGCATGCCAATAAATAAACCCATCGACAAAAACAGGAAAAAATGTCAAATGACAAGTTTTAAAAGCAGAAGGAATGTTATACACACTTTTCCAAACACGTGTACTTAACATAAAAACCTCTACCTCCCAGTTCATTGTCGGATGACCAATAGTATTAATTCTAACAAGCTTAGGGTCACTAGTGTTGAGAGAAACCCCAAAACCAACAAAAGTAAGTCCATCCGGTATTCGCAATGAATTAGATATAGTAACACCAACTGCTTTCCCAATAGAAGGATTCCAAAGAACAGCTATCTTCTTGTCGAAAACATCTTGGAGCGAACCGAAAAAACATAACAACCCGTTGACTGAATTGAGTGTAAATATGTATCCAAGTTGGCTAACGGGCTGGGGGACGGTTAGGGAAGATTTGTGGTTAGGGAAAGAATCATCATCCAAAACCGAAACATATTTTAGTTCATTAGCAACTGATAACTTATATAACTTATATAAAAACCGAAGATTTGTGGGTCTCAACATAGCTCAAGTATTGACTTGTTTATAAGGACTGTGATACTTGAATTTGGCTCAATTCCTAGTTCTTATGGGGCTCTGTAAGTGGACAAAGTTTGCTGGTATAGGCCAGACTCCCATGGGTTAGAAGTTAGAACTATGCTCAAGAGTATTCGCTTGTTTTTATACCGTCAGTGACGAAGTCAGGATTTTTTACTCAGGTTGGCCAAAATAGTGATGGCGAAATCTAAAGGGAGTTAAAGAGTAAAAGTAAAAACATTACCTTTGATTGATGAATGAAAAACCAATGACAAAATTGAGAGGGGTGATTAATTAAAATGGTGTGATCATCTTTTGTTTACTAGTTTACTGAATTGCCAGTAATTTTCTTTACTGGATCCTAATATTAATTTGGATGAGCCTATCTCTTTAACTTAGGTGGGCCAAATATTTTACGACGACGAGAAGATAGCTGTTCTTTGGAATCCTTCTATTGGGAAAGCAGTTGGAATCACTACTATTGGTTTTCCAACATCGGTGAACAACTGGGAGGTAGAGGTTTATATGTTAAGTACACGTGTTTGGAAAAGTATG
>BQNB010073602.1:0-32062 GCA_026074375.1 Tanacetum coccineum
ATAAAAACCCATTTTACCTTTATAAACTTGTTACTCCTTAGCTCTAGTGGTGGAGATGTGTATCCTTGCCAAGCTTATGATAGAATACTCGTCATGACCGAGCAATTGAGCGAATTAGTTACATGCTACCACATAGATTAGTTGAGTGATTTGAGTGTTTTCATCTTCCTATTTCGTGAGGTGTTTGGTTGTGTACTTGTAATTGATCAAATAAATGCTTAACGAAAAGAATCCTTTGGGATACATTTTCATAAACTTCTAAAGGCTACTTGAGGAAAAGTAGGATTCAAGTGGGGGGATATTTGATGACATCAAATAACGTTACTTTTATAGCATCATTTATCCCATGTAAATAACCCATTTTGTATGATTATTTAAAGAATTGTTACTTAATCGTTTGTATTTGAGAATTGCAGTAATTATGGAGTACTTGGTGAAGATTAGCAAAAAGGCACGCATTCTGGAGTTTAAACGAAGACATTTGAAGATTACTGTTCTGACATCCTATATGCCGTATCCATCAAGGAAGATACGGCGTATCTGTGCCTGCACTTCACAAGAAACCACAAAGATATAAAGTCCAATACGCCGTATCCAAGAGAACTCTATACGCCATATTCAAGATATAGTAATAAAATATTCTAGAAGATATTGAATCGAACGTTGTTCCCTAACTCCAAGAAACACCCATACCCTGATTAACCTCCCCAATACCAAATTCCATACTTATAAATATCAAAAACCTAAAAAAACAAACGGGTTTTCCACAGTGTGCTAAGTCATAAATTTGATACCTAAACCTAAAAAACATAAAAGTTAATTTCAGAGGAGAAAGAAGAGCAAATAGGTCTTGCAACTAATTAATATAATTTCCAAGGAAACAACTGTAAATCTCCTATACACTTGTAATAATCGTTCTTGTTTTTTGGTATCATTGTTAACAGATCGATTATTTTACCTTGGCTTAAAATATTTACTTTTGTATTGAGTATGACACATTTGAAGCTAATACCTTTTGGGTAATAAGCCATTAATTATGAAGATCTGAATGTTTGGTTTGTTATCTCGATTTGCTTAAATATAGTGTTGATTGCATTGTTTATATGTTTAACAGTATATACCTGATTACCGTGCTTTTGTAATGCGACCTAATCATTCAATTAATCTATGATACAGACCAAGTAATCTAATGCCGGGGATGGCTCTCCATATCGTGTGATTTTACTACATCTAAAAAGACCAATAGGATCACAAATAATTAACCTAACTATTGTTCTTTAGATTAGAGCATAGTTAGACCCGACAAGTGACCCCCATGAAGATCAACGAGTACGTTCTCAATTAAGTTGGTATAAAGCTTTGTTAGAGGACTACTAGTGTATGAATTGCTTTAAGGCAGTTAGGTGGGTTAAATCTCTATGAGCTAGGGTTTACAAGATCACCATTGCTTAAAACCTATAGATGAGATTTAATCACAAATAAGGATGCTTTATACGGATACGTAAATTGCGACATAATTCTTCGTATCTTGTCTTAGGAAGAAGTACAGCGCTAAGTCTAAGAATGATAATCCTGCCATGAGATATAAATCATTACACGAAATAAACAAACCAATGTCTAACTGTATTAAAATGCTTAAATACAATTTTCTTTATATTTGCTAGACTGCTCTTTTAGTAAATATCTTCTGTCAATTTGCTTCTGCGTGTGTTTTAGTGTCTTAGTAAGTTGATTTTAGTCCACCGTTACACAAAACCGTGCTAGTACGTCTCAGATGAAAACCCCCTATCCGTTACATTTATGATAACATAGGTTTTAGCCCCTAGGTTTTAAAACATAGAATGAGAATTAACATACTTAGTTTAGATAACCAAAATATTAATAAATTGAAAGATTGTTTCTCGCTCTTTGTGATCGACACCCTACTTACCACGAAACTCCAATCGACTAGGTACACTGCCCGTTAAAGTGTTGTTTTTGGTAAAGTCGGCAAAAAATAAATTTAAAACTTGAAACATAAATTACAACCACACAACGACACATCAGGACCAATGCGGGTAGCATCAATCAATGGAAAGCGATATATTCTTATGATCGTTGATGATTATTCTTGATTCACATGGGTATATTTTCTTTGCACAAAAGATGAGACTCCAAAAATAATCAAAAAATTTATTGCTTGAGTTCAATTGAACTACAATGCCAAAGTTTGCAAGATTCGCACCAACAACAGTACTTAATTCAAGAATGAAACTCTTAAGCTCATTATGACAAGTTAGGCATTGTGTAACAATTTTTTATTTCTCGTACACCTCACAAAAATGGTGGTGTTAAACAACGTAATCGTAATCTTGTCGAGGCTGTACGCATAATGCTTATCTTTTCATGCTTACCAGAATTTCTTTGGGCCGAGGCAGTTTCCACCGCTTGCTTTACTCAAAATCGGTTAATAATTCATACATGGTACACCAAAACTCCATACAAACTTCTTCATGGCAGAAAACCAAATGTGGAGTATTTTCATGTGTTTGGTTCATTGTGTTATCAATAAATGACCGAGATGATCTTGGAAAAATGAAACCTACAGCAGACATTGGTATCTTCATTGGTTATTTAGAAACATCCAGAGGGTTTCAAATTTAAAATCGACGCACCAAAAAGATTATGGAAACTATCCATGTCAAGTTTGACGAGCTTATAGATATAGTTTCTGAACATGACAGTTTAGAACCCAGTTTTCAATGATTCATCAATGATGACTCATCAGCAGAATCCATGAATATTCTAATTAAGGAAGATTTGGATAATTTGTTCGGGCCAATGTACGAAGAATACTTTGAGAAGAGGTCTTCTGACATGTCCATCAATTTCGCTGCATAACAAGTTCATAATCATAAAGAATCACCTTCGACATATTCAATTGTTGTTAAAGAACACGAGGCTCCACCCATTATGACTACATCCGAAGAACAAACTTCTCCAATTCCCTTGAATGAGGCTGATGAATCTAATCAAGAAGACTCTACAGATTTTAATGGTAATACGACATTTGTTCTATATGATGTCCTAAACTTTGAGGAAGCTGAGTCATCTACAACATCCCTAGGTCTATCAAAATATGCATGAGTTCCACCAGGTACAACCCTCAACACATATCCAGACTAAAGCTCATCCTTTGGAATAAGTAATTAGTGACCCATCCAAACCTGTGATGACTCGCCAACGACTTTAGACTGATTCTGAGGTATACATGTATGCATTAATAGTCAGCACTCTCAAAACAAAGAACATTAAAAAATCCATGTAAGATCACAGCTATATAGAATCAATGCAAGATGAGTTACATCAATTTGATAGACTCGATGTTTGGGAACTAGTTCCTAGACCAGATGGAAAGAATATTATTGCTATCAAATGGATCTAAAAGAACAAAAGTGATGCAGAAAATATTATCATTCTAAACAAATCTCGTCTTGTTACAAAGGGATACAAGTAGGAAGAAGGCATCAATTTTGAGGAATTCTTTGCTCCGGTTGCTCGTCTTGATGCCGTTCGGATGTTTGTTTCTTTTACTGCACATAAAAATATTAAAATATCCCAGATGGATGTCAAGACTACATTTCTCAATGGTCCATTGAAAGAGGAAGTTTATGTTAGCCAACCTGATGGATTTGTCAATCCAGACTTTCCAGATCATGTCTACAGGTTGAAAAAGGCACTATACGGTCTCAAACAAGCTCTACGAACATGGTATGACAAACCATCTTCATTCCTAATTGAACACCATTTTACTAAAGGTATTGTTGACCCGACTTTGTATACACGACGTCACGGGGAGACATATTACTTGTTCAAGTATATGTCGATGACATCATTTTTGGGTCTACTAATCCAAATTTTTCAAACGATTTGTAAATCTTATGAAAAATAATTTTGCAATGTCTATGATGGGTGAACTTAAGTTCTTTCTTAGACTTCAAGTTCATTAATCTCCACGTGGCATATTCATTAGTCAGTCACAATACGCAATTGAGTTTTTAAAGAAACATGGTATGGATAAATGTGTCTCTATGAGCACACCTATGGCCACTGAGAGACTTGATGCTGATTTACGAGGCACTCCTACTGACCAAACGGCTTATCGTTGAATGATTGGAGGGCTTATGTATCTAACAGCCAGTCGCCCAGATATTGCTTTTGCCACCTTTATTTGTGCTTGTTATCAAACACGTCTTACGGTCAAACACCTCAAAGAAGTTAAGCGGATCTTTCGGTACCTAAGACAGTCCTATAAAATGGGCCTATGGTATTCGATTGATTCCGGATTTGAACTAATTGCAAATTCAGACGCAGACCATGCAGGTTTTAAAGACGACTGCAAAATCACATCAGGAGGCTTACAATTCTTAGGTGAAAAGCTCATGAGCTAGAGTTCTAAAAAGTAATATTGTATTGCAATGTCTACAGCTAAAGCTGAGTATGTATCATTGTCCGCGTGTTATGAACAAGTCATCTGTATGCGTACACAATTACTGGATTATGGATACAAGTACAACAGAATACCGATGTATTGCGATTCAAAGAGCGTTATTGCTATTTCATGCAATCCGGTTCCGCATTCGCGTGCAAAACATATAGACATCCGGTATTATTTTATTGAAGAAGATGTTGAAAAGAGAACGGTGGAATTATACTTTGTCAGAATAGAATACCAACTTGCGGATCTATTTACTAAAGCTCTTCCCAAAGAACACTTTGAGTACTTAGTTCATCGCATTGGTATGAGATGTATGACTCCAACACAGTTAGAAAGTCTGGCAAAGTTATCTTCTTGAAAAAGATCATACATCAAACTTGTAAATAAATTTTCAAAAACAAAATAAAAATTGAAAAATATAAAAACTCAAAATGATTTTCTTGATGTTTTTCAAAAACAAAAATCAAATACAAAAATATATAAAATATATAAAAAGACAAAAACATAATTTAATTAAAATCACATGTCTTCTCATCAAATTAGATTCATGATTTGATATTTTTATCACAATTGCTTCCCTTTGTTAGTACTGGTTCATGATTTGAGAGGGAGTTATTTTTGTTAACAAATATGTTCTCATTGTCAAAACATGTGTTTTTGTAATATCCATTCATGTACAACACTTGAATTTTAGTTTTATCTCGCTTTCAAAATCCAATAAAAACAATGATCTCTCGATTAATTGATAATTTTTATAAAATGGTATAATTTTGAGGGGGATTTTTTTATTGTTTTGTAAAAATATGGACTTTGAAAAAAAAGAAAAATACAATAAACGGGCAAACTGTGCAAAGGGATCATATTTTTGGTAAGAAAAAGGGTTTTCAAAAACCACAAGGGCCAAAACTGTCATTTTTCAAAAACAAAATTCGGAAAGAAAAACCACAAGGACTGCAAGTGACACTTTCCAAACTTAAAATTTCAGAGGGTATAAATAGAGTTTAAATTTCATTTTCTATTTTTTCTTATACCGAATTTGTTATCGAGAAAGAAGAAAAATCAAATCTTTGATTTTCAGTTCTTTACAACGATCACATCTTTCTTCTATTCTCAAACATAAGTGATTTAATGAAAAAAAAGGTTTTGGAAAGTAGTTGTAGTGATGTTCTTGGTATCGAATTTAATTTAGATTCAAATTAGGGTTTCTGAATTTAGGGTTTTTGAATATTGTTGATAGATCTAGGACTAATAATGATATGAATAGTATCAGTGTATGATTAATTGTGATACACACTGATTAAAATTCAAGAATCATAAATTCGACATGATTGGTCAAAAATCAGAAGTAGTTAAAAAAATTATCAAAATTGATTAAAACTGGAATTAATGCCATTTAAAGGTTAATTAGATTAATTTTGTTAGAAAAACGACCAAGATATTCATTTTTGACATGTCAGAATTGATAAGGATCAAATTCAGAAGTCAAACCATGAAAAAGTCAAAATTCGAAAGTCAATAATTTTGAAAATGTCAATTTCAGAAGTCAAATTTGAAAAAGTCAACTGACAATTTTGGAACTGTCAAATTTGTTGATAAAAGCTTAATTTTTTTAGGGGGGGGGCCTTTCTAGATTTAATATGTGTTAATGATAACTGTCTGAATGTGTTGTATAAAGCTTGAATGTGTCTGTGAATAACATGATCAGTATCTCATATGAATTTGAATTTTAAACGTTTGTAAAAAAGGTACCACACAAATTGAAAACATGTGATCAAGTTTTAATGAATTTTATACTTTGTGTAAAATATGTCTATTCTCAATTTTTAAGTGGTCTAAGTCATGTCCGGTTATGACCGTTTTCTACATTAAACAGAATGAGAAGTGAGTGACTTAGTGACCATTCAGTTATTGCATTAGATGTGTTTGTTTACACGATATAAGATTCATTACAAGAAGCAAAAATAAAGAATTTCAAAATAACTAGAGTCTGATAATTCAATTCTCAATTGTTTAGGTGATCTAAGTCATGCCTGGTTTTGACCGTTTTCTGTAATGAACATAATAAGGAGTGAGTGATTTAGTGACCATTCATTTGTTGAATTGAGTTTGAATGATTCTATGTTATTAAATACTAATGCCTTTGCATAAATGATTTTTGAAAAAAGTTCTCAGATTTTTTTGTATTGTGTCAAAAATAGTACTCTTTTACAAAAAGTTTTAAGAATATAAATGATATCTCTTCAATTTCTCAAACTTTAAGTCTTATTTAATATCTGAGAGTATCTTCATAATTCTTGAAAGTGTATCATTTCACAAAGAATTTCTGGTGAGGATATTCTAAACAGAAAGAGAGACAAAAAGCATACGCGAAAAAGCAAATATGAAGTGTGTTAAAAAAGAAATGCCAGAACACACAAAAAGAGAAATCAAAAGAAAAATGTGAATAAAGCGTATGGCATGTGCTAGAAAAATCAAGAATAAGCACATGAGAAAGAAACTGATCAAAAAGAATTGCCATAACATATAAAACAGACAGAGCGGCAAGAGACAAAAATGTCATATTAATTGTTTGTTATCTAACATCTTGTCATCACTCATTAAGAATTTATCATGGCTCAATTACAAAGACCAGCTGATGTTCATCAAGACGAATTGTGTCCACCCAACAAACGTTATGCACTTATAGATGCTAACAAAAAGATCGATCTTGATAATCCACTATATCCAAATGAAAGCAAAATCATGGCAAACATCATTCAGAATCATCCACACAGTTTAGCGTTGCTGCTTCTTCATCAGTGCCATGGATCTACTTGGAGCAATTATGGCATACTTTGCAAGAAGATGGATCAAAGTATAGGCTCAAGTTTGTGCTTGATCGAAAAGAGTTAACTTTGACTCTTAATGATTTCAGGAGAATCTTTCATCTACCTCAAGCTACTGATAACAATCATAAACGATTTGTTGCTGCTCCAAAGTTTTCAAAAATGGTTCCATTCTTTCTTAATACTCTTGGTTTTAATCTGGAGTTATGATCACCATCCAACTTCAAGACGACAGGACTTGTACAACCATGGCAGACACTTGGAAAAAAATTTGCTCAATGTCTTACTACGCGAGTCACTGGTCCTGATCAACTACCTTTGCAAATAATGCAGATGTTATATGTTTTGTCAACAATATACATGTAGATTATGCTGAGCTACTTTGGGAAGGATTGCACTATGCACTCAAAAATCCATCAACACTAATTCCTTACCCAAGATTCTTAAAAATCATTATAGGACACTACATGACTGTATTCCCTAAGATTTCTTGCAGAGCTCGTGATAAGTACCATAATTTGGAAGACGATCTGATGGTTAAGAACATATTCAATTCAAGAAAGCATAAAGACGATGTTGGAATGAAGATTTCAAGTTGGATGATCACGGATGAGATGAAGTTCACGGATCATTATCGGATGTATGCTCTGGTGTTTAGGGTAGATGTTCCTACTACTCAGTCACAACTAATTGAGTCTATCCAGGGAACGCATAGGACACTTAGCGCCCCTAGGTCACCTAAGCCTGAGACGGATGAAGGAGAATTGAGTGCTCCATGAAAGTCTATAGTTATTAGACTTCATATTCCTCAAAGACGATCAACTTGACTTACTCCACCAACACCATCCTAACTACTGCTAAGACTGATGACATAATCTTACAAGATACTATTCAACAAAGCCTTGTAAAGCAAAAAAGTCATGATGAACTTGAAGCGAAGCAAAATGTACAAAAAGTTAAGGAGCACTTGATTGCTGAGGAGATTGATAAATTGGTAGAAGGAGCAGAGAATGTTGAAAATGTTGAGGTTAATAGTTCCACCCTTAGGCAAGATGATACTCAAACTATTCTCGGCACTAGGTTAGAGCCCAAGAGTGATAAGGAAAGTCCGAAAGTGGAGATAACTGCTAAAGTACAACCAATTAATATTAATGAAGAGGAGGAAGAGTCAACAGAGGATGATTATAAGTTGAAACGAAGGGATAAGGGGAAGCATAAAGGAGTATAGGAATACACCATCCCCCACACCAATTAGATCCCCTAGGACTCATTATACTCTCATATCTTTGGATACTGAGAAACTCCAAGAATTGACGGAAATTGATCCTAAACCTTCATCTTCAACACCATCATCATTTTCATCAAAATCCAACATAACTGCTACAAACCGACTATTATCCTTGTTTAAACCCAAGCCATGACGCTTCAAATGATGCATGAGTTTCTTTGATGAATTGCAAGGATGATACGGTTATCTGTTTGAGCATCTCAAGACATGGTTCATGTCAAGAAAGAAGTTTAATGTACTTGCTCAACATTCACAAGAAATCATGGAAGAGTCGTGTCACACCCCGCCTAGGCAGAAACACGAGGCGTAACATCATGGATATCATCACAACACAATGGTGTCAACAATAAAGAGAACTAAATGAAATAGATAAACAAATGAGACACAATGTGTCATGACAATATCTAACACAAGATAAAGGAGTCTTGCATTACGATAGCAAGGTCATACCACAAGGAAACATACTCCAAAATTCTAAACAATCAAATAACAACCAAGTATCAAACAATTCAAATAACATAAATAAAATCTCTACTCCGCATGCAAGCCTACTGTCTTACTAGCCACTCTTCCTAACTTCAACATCCTCAAGATGATTACCTGAAAATGATGCTTAAAACGTAAACATAAAGTTGGTGAGATTTATAGGTTTAAGACATGATAATCAAATCCAACTGTAAATTACTGTGATAATTAATAAAACATTATAGGACAATAAATGAACTATCATACAGGCTAACATGCAAATCCAATCAATCACACAAATTCCCAGCAATGACCACAAGATGTCTTATAGTGTACCAAGGTCCCTGTGGTTACCCCTTTAGCCCAGGCCATGGATACTCCCAAAGTAACATTCCTGCTCGCTAGGCCATAGTACCATCCACTAAATAGGCCATGGATACCCGCATGTGATCCCCCTAACTTAGTTCGCAATTCTCAATATCACATCACAAAACATGTAGCACACAACATACAATAGTCACGTATAGTCCATGAATCTTTAACAACACATTATCACAGTAATCAAAACATTTCCAAACACTTTACATCATTTCCACCCCAATAAATCATAAGAAAAAGAGGGGCTATGAAACTCACCTGATGCACAAGCAGCTTCCAAACAATATCAACACAAGCTACACAATACAAACACAAACGTGTTACACGCGACCAAACTAAAAGCTCAAGTCCATGTAACTCACATATGATGGAGGTCTAAGGGTTTTATTAACCATCATGGGTCACCCCGACACCATGCCCAACCTTAACCTCCTCATTAACACGTTAAATTAGTTAACTACAATTTATTTAAAAATGCAGAATTTTAGAGTGTCTTGACTAACTTAAAAACCTTACTTGATGACCTTCATAAATTATACCAAAAATCATCTATGTTCCTTTATGTGTTCTATAACTACCATTTGATTCCCAAAAGCCATTTACATGCACAAGTACTCCTAAGAAAATCAAACTTCAAAATAGTCCCAATTCGGATATGATTTCACACCAAAATGTATAACTCTAATTACCATACTTAGACATGCTTTCAGAGGCTAATTTTAACATGATTATCAATAGACATATGGAAATTAACTACTGTAGAAGGTCTAAGCTTAATTCCACTTTTAAGTTAGGGTTTTACCCTTACAAACATGACCTAATTCTGACCCGCATTTACTGTTTTGACCACTTTGTTGCATAGGTTATTTGAATGCCTTACTGGCCTTAAAAACTTTCGAGGCCGAATGTTATGAAAAGTAGACTCTTTTGGCTTATTCATAAACTCAAGAAACATATCAATACATGCTTTTATCATCTAGATATCAGTCATCGAACACGACCTAAAATTCTGCTCAACCCTAAATCAAGTTTTAACGCAAATCTAACCAAACCACAAGCATGCATACGCATCTAATTCAATCCTAAGCATACTACAATCATAATTTATCATAAACATTACGTATTTTAATGAAACCCTAGATCCATCACTGATTTTGTTACATGAATATACAAATCTAACTAAGAAGAACACACTTACCTTGATTACTAGCACCTAAACAACAATTCTTGAATGTTTCTTGGATCCTTGTTCTTAGGGTTTTAAGTCGACACCAAGGGTTTATTGGCTGCGTAATTTTGGCTGTAAAAGGGTTTAGGGAAGGATAATGAGCTAGGTTTGGTTTCTTTGGGGATAAGTTAGCTTAATCTGATCCTAGTCTAACTTAAAGTTTCTAAAGATAATACATCTTTTATAATTTTTTCCTTTGATCGCCCCCCCTATTTAAATACATATTTTATACATATATATTTTTAAATTATTAATTAACTAATTTCCTTCATTACCTTAAGTTTTTTTATAAAAACCTAAGCTAATTTGATCAAACTTTTTTACTTAAACGCTACTTACTAAACTTTCTAAATATAACTTTCATTTCACCAAACCACTTTCTATTTTTAGAAAGTTTGCTACAAACTTCTATATTTCACTCACTTAACTCATCTCCAACATAACACATTTCCCCTAAATTCTTAACACTTAATCGTCAAACTATTGACGTAGCATTGCATGCAATACGCCATTCCTTTCCATTATCACTAAACGTGAACAAATAGAATACTTATTACCAAACACAAACACACTCAAAAAGAGATGTCCATACACCTCAAAATGATATTAAGCACATACTTAAACCACTTAGCACACATATATAACACATAGCACACAAGAATTCACACAAAATGGACTCTTAGCCATTTCTAAAGGTATAAACTAACCCGCTCAAATCATAGTTGTCACACAGTGGAAATAAGTTTTCGAATGAGGACGCCGCCTATGACGAATGTGGGAGCTACACATGTTTCTCAACAAGGTTAATCTGCTTTATTCATAGGCGTAGGCAAACAGCCCCTAAGGCAGCATTATGAAATGACTAAAACAATGCCAATTATATTAAAACGCTTCTATCCAGTTTACTGTTTGATATTTCCTATTACAAGTGCTTATGGTTTTTAAAATAAGGAATAACATTCGTATATAAAATTACATTGCATTAGATAGTGTTTGGATTTGCTTTGCGATAATGAAACATAATAATCAACTGTATAAATGTTTGGCAACGATTAATATATATATATATATATATATATATATATATATATATATATTGATATATATATTGATAAATAGGATCTATATAAAACATGCAAAACATATTTACCAAATTTAATCATACTAAACAAGAATCACATACGCAATTAAGGCATTTAATTAAACAAAGGTCTTCCCTACTTTTGTAATTAAACAAATAATTCACGTAAAATTCTCATGCATACATATATTCACACGCATGCATACACACACATATATTTAGGCTTAATAAACCATGGCTTACATGCATGTAATCCATGGTTGACAATTTATGGCAAGATAAATAAGCTACAAATATATATAAAATCTAAAACACAAATGTTTACCAAATAAGCGAATTAGAAAACATGTAAAATATATTGATATATAATATTTCCTTACTTATGTGACCAATTAAAGTAAGATTATTTCTCTAAATAATTTCCTAAATAATTTTCACATAAAAAAGACAACAAATAATACATATGGGGCGACATATTTACATATATTTACGTTTTTATGTAATTACTACGCTATATGAGATGACTCGTGATACCACTGTTGGAATTGGTTAATCATTAACCCTAATATTACACTAATATTCAACGAGCTACGCAGCGGATATAGATCACATATAGCACAAATAATTAACCATAAAAAACATAAACATAAATAAAGGATACATACATTTAGCAACCAAGCTAGTGACGAAACGCAAGCGTCTTCGTCTACACGCGCGTGTGTATAATCGTGCTTAACTAATATCACTATAAGTTACTAAAATAAATAACCTCCACGTGTATCCACACTACACGTCAAACGATATCACCTGAATGCTAGTTCTTGATCAACGAGAAATAAAACTCAAGAATAACTGAAACCAAAAAACCGTAAGGGTTTATTTGGTTCGTTCGACCAAAGGGAGAGAGAAGAGAGAAGAATTGATTATTTGTTATGAGCTCTAGGGTCCTTCTTATATAGTAGATGATTTTAGGATATACCTAAAATACATAACTTGGAGGAAAAGATAGCTCAAAACCCAATCCAACCTCCCCTTTGGGCTAGGCCGGTCGAACCAAGGGATAACACCCCTTGGTGTTGATTTTTTAACTTTTCTAATATTTATGGTTAATTATATTTAATTACCCAATAATTAAAAAGCCTTTATAGTTAATTATTCATAACGAACTAATTAACAACCGTCAGTGTTCTTTCGTTAAATCATATATTAATATAAATAATATATATAAATATACAAATATATTATTATAAACATTAATAGAATGATATCTAAGTGTAAATGTATGTGACCCCTGTAGGCTCCCGTATTTCTAGCTGTATAAATATCCGTATGACATGAACACAAACCAACAACTCAACTAGTTATAAAGAACTAATTGTAGGTTTCATCTAACCCAAACGTATATGCTAATTAGTGACGTAGCTGAGCTAGCGGAGGCCCTGTGCGAAAGTTTATAAAATAACTAAACAACATGATAAAGATATATTGCGAGTATATAGCTTTAGTTTTTCTACGAGTTCATTACTCTAGGCCACTTGAAATACAATTTAACATATATTCGGTATATAATTTCATATATCATTAACATTTTGATTTTGGAAGCAAATTTTAAGGCCTCAAAATATACAAAGGGATATGTATTTTGAGGCCTCTAAAACTTTGAGGCCCTGTGCGGTTGCACGTCTCTCACACCCTCAAATACGGCTCTGATGCTAATGTAATATCTTATAGCTAGTTTTCTAGAGCCTAACGCGCACACCACTAATAAGAAGCAATAAAATCAAAGATTACAAACTATGTTTCATGCAATCATAAGTAAACACTAATTAGTTTGGCTTAACATGTTAATAGAAAGCGAAGAACAACATATAATTGTTGATCTCACTTGAATAGATCTTGCTTAGCTTATAATAAGCTTAGTTGTATTGAATAAATCCAAGACAGGTATGGTAGAAACCTTGATTAGGAATATCAAAGACTATGCGGAATCTAGTCAATGATACTAAGAAGAATTCTTTATAAAACAGTAACACAAAATCAATGAACAAGACAAATTACCAAACTTTCAGCCTCAATATGAAACGAACACTCTTAATAGTGTTAGGGTTTACAAAACCTTGAAGCTATGAATATCAAAGATGTACATCTAACATTATGCCCTATGACCTCCTTTTATACACCAAGGAGTCCTACAAGGCTTACAATATTTTCCTAACTTATCATGATCTTTTCTATAAACAAACGTAATCTCTTAAACAAATAGGTTATACATATCTTCTTTACAAATAACTAATACTTATCTTCGTAAGTATTCTTGTTCTCTAATCAATCTTTGATCTCATCTCTGTCAGTATATTCCTTCCAGCAGTAGTAATCACTCAGCACTTGTAACTGAGCACAAGCAGTATTAACTAGCTTAAAAGTTTACTCTAGCAGTACTAACATACACTAGCAATACTAACTTTTGTACTAGCATTAGTAACTACTTAGTATGTTTTCAGTCTTCATCTCTGAGCAGTCTTAACTTTTACTAGCAGCAGTAACTTTATATTAATCATGCTAGGATAGATTATAACAATATTTAATCATTATAACATTTAGTTTTAAGAAAAACGCGAAATTAGGGTTTCGGGTGTACGGTTTTGGATCAAAACGGAAAATGAGCATGAATTGAGTTATGAAACTTTAACAAGAGTATATTTAGGATCATATGAACATTATAAGAGTGTAGGAGCAGAAGTAGAATATCTAGAACCTGGGTTTGAGCTTCAAGGAGCAAAAATGGTGGAAATGGGTCATTTCGGGTAGTATTTCCACTCGTACGCCTTGTATCTTGTTCCCGGGGCTTCAAATCTTCAAAGATTCACTTTCTTGATCTTCTTAGATAATCCTAAGATCATAAGGAGCAGATAAAGGTTGCTCACTTGGGTTATAGAAGGAGAAGGTGGGGTGCGAGTTAGAATGAAGCATATGAGGTCCTATTTATACTTGAATTCATGCAAGGAGGCTAAGGAACTCTTAAGACCAGGCCATGGACATGTGTACAAGCTAGATACTGAGGTGGGAGGTATATGGAGTGAGTTGTGAGGTCTAGAAAGCTAGAGTGATGGTGTGGACACCATTGAAGGCTGCCGCGGCTGTTGTGGCTAAAAAGAAGGAGATGTGGCTTTGATTTTGGCCATGGGAAGGCTTAAGCAGGTGGGTAAGCTGCTTAAGAGTGTCTAGTATCTGGTCATGGAGTTACTTGCACATGGGTTGAGTTTTAAATGGGTTAAAATGAGCATAAACCAGCCGTGGGTCATTAGGGGTTCGATTAGGGTTTTCTTGAGATTTTAAGCTTGTATTTCGTGTGTTCTTGGTTAGAAATGTTTAGTTACCGATATTATGACATATATTAAGGATTATAATCAAGATTTGGCAAGTGGTTTGGGTTAAAATGGGTTGAAATGAACATATAAGCCGCGGGTTCCATTTTAGGGCACGTAATGGGTTATTAGGGTTTTCAAGCTTCTAATTCTTGTATATTGCCAATTTAATGATAGATAAATGTTCACAAGGATTATATTAAGTGTTATTAGCAAAAATCCATAGATGGTTTGGATATAAAATAGGTGAAAACGAGTAAACGAGTCAAAAGTTCTAATTAGGGCACAATTAGGGTTTTCTAGATTTATTTCTTGTACACTGTTGTTAATATGGTGAAATGATGATGTAATGTGGTTGAAAATGTTGTAATTAATGTTATTACAACTTATTTGAGTATTGGTTTAGGTTTACAGTGGATAAAAATGAAGAAACGGGTCATGGTTTAGAAACTAGCTTGGTTTTAGGGTTTCTGACTTTTGTATTAGGGTTTTGAGTGTAAAAATGTGTATGAAAGTTTATGAATAGAATAATTAGGGTTTACATATTGTATAATGAGTGTAGTAGCTTGTACACAAGTGATGGTGAAGAAATTAGAATGAAAACGGAGGTAAAACGGCTATTTTAGAGATCATGCTTAATGAATTATACATTGTGCTTTTAAGGACTTGTACTTTGACTTGGAGGGAGTTTATATTTCAAATGAGATGTTATATTACTTGTATATATGCTTTAGTAGCTTGTACATTCACTTTAGATATTAACCCTTCATGGAATTTAGGGTTTAGAGGTATATGATAACGATTTAAAGCCCGTTTTGATATAATGTTGCGAATGGTACATTATAGGAATAATGTACTTTGTAATAAGGATATGATGATATTGACTTGACATATTGTGATGTTTGCTTGACATATATGAAGACAGGATGGCCATAGATAGGTTGCGTGAGCTTGTCTACTTTAGTTATGTAAGTTACTTTGTATACTGAGATATTGACAATGCAAGTAATGTAATAAAGCGAAAAATTTCCCCGTATAATTGTGATCATAGTAAAATAGAGGTCACTTTACTAGAGAATGCAGAGCACCAAGGAATCAGGGGAATAGAACTGGAGATGCTCTAAGAAGGATTGTACTAGTGGAGACTCTTGCAAATGCCTTGGTTGTTCAAGATGGGATAGGTGGTTATGATTGGAGCTTTTAGCTGAAGAAGGACTCACAAACTTTGCTCTAATGGCCTATACATCCCAAGGTTCATCAAGTTCATCAAGTTTAGACTCTAAGGTACATACTTGCTCTAAAAATTGCTTAAAATCATATGAAACTCTTCAAAAATAGTATGATCAACAGCGTGATCCTCTTAAAAAATCTAATCTAGAAATTATAGGTTATCAATTAGGCTTAGAATCATTAGAAGCTAGAATTGTTATTCATAAAAAAATGAAGCTGTTTATGAGGAAGACATTGCATTTTTGAAATATGATGTTAAGGTAAGGGATAATTCTATAACAAAGCTTAAAAATCAGTTAGCAGAGGCTTTAAGAGAAAAAGATGATTTAAAACTAAAATTAGAAAAGTTTGAAACATCATCTATGAAGCTAACTAAACTGATAAATAGTCAAATAAGTGTTAATAACAAGTCTGGTGTTGGTTTTGAGAGTCAAATAAATAAAAATGAATTGCATGATTGTCATCTGAATAAAAGTGAAGTGTTTGAAAGTGCATCTGATAGTAGTGTGAATGAGATTACAGGGGAAAATAATCAAGTAAATGATAGGTTTAAGGTTGAGGGATATCATGTAGTTCCCCCTCCCTACACTAGGAACTACATGCCCTCAAGACCTGACTTATCCTTTGTTGGATTAGATGATTCTGTCTATAAGAATATTGTAAGTGAAACTATCTCTAGTGTGCCTAGAATTGAATCAACTGCATCTAAGTCTAGTAAGGATAGTTTGGAACAACCTAAAGATGTTAGGCCTAGTGCTCATATCATTGAAGAATGAGAGTATGATAGTGATGATGATTGTGTGATTAGATCTTCATTTGAACATAATAAACCTAGTTATGTTAAAATCAATTTTGTTAAATCGGATGAAAATACTAGGAAATCTGTTATTAAACAACACACATCTAGGCAAGCTAAAAACCTTAGGAAAAGTCAAAGTCCTAGGGATAATAGAAGAAACTGGAATGGAATGATGACTCAGAAACTAGGAAATGGTTTTGAGTTTATAAAGAAAGCTTGTTTTGTATGTAGGAGTTTCAACCATTTAATCAAAGACTGTGATTTTCATGACAAGAAAATAGTAGAAAAACTAGTGTTGAATAATAAGGAAAGGGTTACTAGTCAAAGAGAAATTAGACCAGTATGGAACAATCCTAAAAGGAATTTTGTTCTAACAGCAGTTGTAACAAAGTTAGGACAAGTACCAGTTAATGCTGCTAAGCAAAGCTCTCCAAGAGCAGGAACATCAATTAGTACGGAAAGGCCTGTTAATACTGTGGCCCCTAAAATAAAAAATGTGAATGATGCTATTACCCAAATCATTCCTATTTTAAAGACATTTGCAGTTTAAGAAGGAATTTTAACCAAATATTCAGCAGCTAAAAACCAATAATCTTATGTAAAAAGATAAAATGCTTAGAGTTATTAATGTAACTTACTTGCTGGGCCAAGAGCATGTTTAGTAGTGTTTGACGTTTTAGTCCAACTCGGGTCTTGAACCGGACCCACGAATTTTATTTATACCTGGGCACCATGACGATTGGGCAACCATATGCGGACCACCAAATACGGGATTTCAAGGCCCAAATGGTACTGCACTACGGGGATAAGCCATGACATATGGGCTATCAACGACAAAGGATTTTGGCCCATGAGGGTACCAACTCAGCGCACACGCGCGCAGGTATTTATAACACACGTTAAGATTCGAGTCATAATATGAGAGGGGGCCTCTAGTTATTAAAATAAACGGTGGGGCCTCTTGGTTATTAACCTAATTAATGGGACAAAGCCCATTAGGGGTTTGGTAAGTATTGGTGAGTATATAAAGAGCACCTCGGCTCTCATCTAAGGTATGCTCTCATAACCCTAACCTTCTACTAAAGCCTAAACCGATTACTTACTCTCACGCCGGAGGATAATCGTGGGAGACAATCCCACGGTAAGCCTAACGGTGTTTTGTTTTCTTAGTGCGCAGGTCTCATACATCAAGACTTAATTGATACAGGAACCGGAGCCTAACAGATCCGTATTACACCTAATTCGGACCTCATCAAGGATCGTCCAACTTTTGTATCAACAGATTGGCGCCATCCGTGGGACCCGACACTAAGAACACTGCCAAAATCTAGAATGACAAAGCAAGGAAACTCTACCCATCGGACTCCGCAGGCGAAGAAGCAGAGCGACCACGCCTCTAGACAGATCTCTAAGCAGGCCTCTGGAAGCGCCAATGCGCCACCTGATCTGGTCTTCACAGCGATGGGAACGCTCCTGGGGACAACCCAGACAACCGCCACAACCGCAAGCACGGAAGGTATACAGCGTGCTGCTTTTACCACCCCTCCCCAAACGGTGCCAGGGACGAATACCACCGAGCCGCCACCCCCACCCCTTCGAAACAAGGGTCCCGAGTTAGGGGCTGACAACCTCACCCTGGAAGGGGTCGCGACTGAACTGGCGCCGAGTGATTTCGTATCTCAAAACTACGAGACTTTGGTCGCCCTCATGCAAGAGGAAACAAAAAAGAGATCAAGCCAGAGTCTACAGGCCCGACTAAACTTCGGTCCGGAGGACGAAGTGTCTCCACCGCGCCACCAAAAGGAAAGGCGCGGAAAGGATAACCGTCGACCTCCGGTATTCGGTAGAATCGGAAGGAAAGTTTCGGGTACTCAAACGGCTAACTTGCAGAACTTGGACACTCATGAACACAACGACCGGCGCATCAGCGTCCGTGATAGGCTGGGCAGTCGCGATGTCCACAGCAGGCTTGGACAAAGGCGCTCCCCGAGTGACAGTCCTCCAAGTTCGGACTCCGAGGACAGTCGGCGCAAGCGCCGCAGAAGAGTAAGCTCATCCTCAGAAGACTCCTCGGACAACGAGGACGCAGAAACGGGGCACTGGAAATCCAAGAACAAATATCGTGAAAACGAAGACGAAGATATGTCCCGTCCATGGCGTCGCCAAAAGGTCGACGCATTTACGCGGCGCATTAGCGATTTCTCGGAGGATAAGAAAAGGCGCATGCCTGCTAACGTGAAAACTTATGATGGGACAGGTGATCCTGACGACCATCTAAAAATCTTCGAATCGGCGGCCACTATTGAAAACTGGCCACAACCCGTGTGGTGCCACATGTTCAATTCCACGTTAGTAGGAAACGCGCGGAACTGGTTCAGCAAACTACCACGCAGAAGCATTGATGGGTTTGAAGAGTTGCGAAGGGCATTCCGCTTAAATTTTACTCAAAGGAAGAAGTGTGCCAAGAACCCTGTCGAGCTTGCCAGGGTGAAACAGCGCCAAGGGGAGTCCACAAGCGCCTACGTAGAGCGCTATAAGGATGAATGCATACACGTCAAGGCGTGCCCCAAAATTCTCAAGATCTCAGGGTTTATGAATGGAATAAATAACCCAGAACTTATCAAAAGGTTGAATGATAGGGTTCCCCAAACCTTTGATGAGTTGATGAAACGCACAAGGTCCTTCATTCAAGGAGAAGCCGCCGTCGCGGACAGCAGAAAAGGCTACTCACACAACAGGTCACAGGAACAGTCCAGGAGACAATCCAATGACCAGAGTAGCAGTCGCAACAACAGCTACCGCGGTCAGAGAGGCGGGCGGGGCAACGACAAGTACTCCCCACTGACAATGACCCCAAAGGAGATACTCGCAATAGAAGGTGCAAACTTCCCAAGACCACTACCAATGCGCACTCCAGAAGAGCAACGCGTAGGGAACGGATACTGTGAGTACCATAGGCAGAAGGGCCATCCTACCAATGAGTGCGTCCAACTGCGCCAGCTAATTGACAAATTGGTAAAGGAAGGCAGATTGGATCACCTGGTGAAGAACATCAAGGAAGGGAAAGATAAACAAAGGAGCGGAGGCAAGAAAGACGCACCTAGAGACAAGGCTGACACCATCTATATGGTGCAGTCATGGCAGCGGAAAACTAAGCAAAAAGTCAGTCAAAAATTTTCGCATGGAAGTGGTATCTCTTTCCCCACTTTAACTGCGGACAACGCAGTGGTGGAGCCACTTACCATCGAGATAAATGCAGCGGGTCACGACATCCACCGCATGTACATTGATGGGGGAGCATCTGCAGACATACTGTACGAACATTGCTTCCAAAGACTGCGCCCTGAAGTAAAAAGTCAGTTGAACCCGGCCACGACGTCGTTGACTGGCTTCACGGGAGAAAAGATATGGCCCATGGGGCAACTACGATTACCAGTTATGGTTGGCAATAAGGAGCACTCCACAACAGCCTGGATGAATTTTATGGTGATCAGATCACCGTCGCCATACAATGGCATTATTGGAAGACCAGGGATCTCAGCGATACGCGCGGTCCCATCCACGGCCCATGGGATGCTAAAATTCCCCGTCGACGGCGGAATTGTCACCATCTACAACACCGCCGCACCGCCTAAAGAATGCAACACAGTCACATGTGACGTGACGCAGACTCAGAGACAGCACGCAACCAAAGTGACAAACTTGAAGGTCGCGATTCATCCCGATTACCCGGAGCAAGAAGTATCGATCGGAGGGTCGCTGTCTGATACGGGTAGGGCGGCTGTGTGCGCACTCTTGCAAAGAAACCTCGACATCTTTGCATGGGAACCGAAACACATGACTGGTGTACCACGATCGATCACAGAACACAAGTTGAAAATCCGACAAGGATACTCCCCAGTAAGGCAGAAAAAACGCGGGCAAGCTCCAGAGCGCGCTAAGGCCATTCTGGAGGAATCCTAATGACTCTAGTGCAGCTTCTTCCTCGTATGTGCAAAACACTTTCGTATATTGATGCACATATCCAGGGGGCAATTTTAGAAAAGAAAACATCAGGTACAAAAAAGTTTTGATTTATATCATCAATACCTTGGTTGAGTTTTTCAAATGGTTTTGAGGCAATGAGAACAATACCCAAAGACCGACCATGTAATTATTTTTATAGAGTTATAAGGTAGTTAAGGATAGGTATCTGTTCCTATGATCCAGCCAGAACCGGAGGAATCTACCCAGGGACATTTCATTAGATAGAATAGAAGTCATTAGGTATGATACAAAAGGAGTAATGAGAAAAGGGGATAATGCAGACTAAGACAGAGCTAATACTAGAACAAACCCAGCAAGGTGTTAATGATGAAGTCTTGGTAAGTATTGAAGTGGTTGAAGAATAAAAAAGAATTGTAAGGATAAAGGGTTTAAAGAAAGAAGCCCTCCATACACTTAGGCAGAAACCGGGTCAATACATATGCTATCAGAAACACTAAGATGTTGTCTGGTATTGAAGATAGTCATCATGGACCTGGTGATGCAATGCACAACCCTCCCTAGCCACTCATGGTCTCTCAAAAGACTCTTGCTTCATTTCTCACAGAGATTAAATGCATTTCTATCAGCTTTCTCACTCCGAGTTAGTTGGTATTGAAAAGGTGGTAGTCTGCTCTAGCTTTCGATTACTAAAACCAAAGTGCACTATCGAGTCTAGAGCCATAAAAGAGATCATCCATAAATCTCATTATGACACTAATCTAAAATATACTTGTTTATTCATACACTTTGACAACAAGAAATATCTTAAGAGTCCTACGCATATCCTTGTGATATTGCCAGAACATCAGAGTGATACTTAAGTATTCATAGTGACGATGGAAATCCTTCTAGAGCTGACATTAAACAAGCTCTATGGTAGGTGACTTGTGAGATCCTATATGGATCAAACTTGTGATACTGGATATCGATTCGGTCCAGACTATGAATTGACGATTAGTACTCGGGGAGTGGAGTAGGGAGAAGAGGTGCTTCGTAGCTGAACCACTATAAAATCTTGGTGTCTTGGTTTGATCGTTTCTTTCTATATCTCTTTATATTGTTATTGTTTACTTAGTTCATTACGTTAGATAGTTTAGTTGTAATTCATATTGTTGATTGATTGACATACAACTCGAATCTAAGCATTTTATAAGCAAAGTTTTAAAACGGTCAAATTAACCGATAAACTATTCAACCCCCCTTTTAGTTTCCTACAAACCTGTAAATCTAAACTCTCTCCGAAATACTTATATGGCATATAGAACCATGTTAACAATTTTAGTAACATTTTCTTCAGCAGAAAGAAGTATTTCATAGCTAAAGTTAATTAAAAGTTATTTACACTTAAAAGTATCACCAAAAGATAAAATGTATTGGCTCAATCATCAACTACAATGAAATATTATAGTATATTGGTTTCAAGAACCAATCAACATTTCACATAAAAACTTAGAAAAGTAAATATTATATAAATGATTTTTTGGAACTTTGATTAATAGGCCCCGTTTTAAGACTTCGCTTTAGGCCTCCAAGAAGGTTGAGCCGCCTCTGCAACATCTCTCATTGTCATTTTACTAAAAAAATGTCTCGGCCAATTAAAAATAATGCTCCGAAGAACACAACAACCACAACAAATCATTTTCCTGAAGACGAGGAAGATGAAGTGGATGAAGTTCATTGAAGTCGTCTCATGGGCAGGGACAAATCAAAGAGGAAAGGAAAAGCGAAGATGTTAGCTTTTAGGTTCTATGTCTATAAAATTATTGCAAAGATTTGCAAAAACAATTAACTTACAATTCAAAGTTGTAACAGACTATAATAAGAGAATATTAGTTGGTGTTTTAAGTGAGTTTTAACTCTATTTTAAGCAGTGTTGCAAAAAAAGGTCTACAAGGCCGATTAATCAACGCCTAGGCGCTGCAAGGCCACCGACCTTGACGATTTATGTAATTGGTCAAACCAAATAGGTCAACTGTGGTCAACGATGGTCAAACTTGCTGGAAACCTTCTAATCTTGTCGGAAGTACCTAAAACTCACTGAAAACATGTTTTGATAACTTATAGTAACTGTTTAAATCTATTACAAGTTGTTTTGTTTTTAGGACGAAAAAATAATTGCAATAATAAACCCTAAAACACGCCGAAATACACAAAAAATTTGCGAACATTACCAAATTTTGCCAGAAATGCCAATTCGATTAATCGCCGATTAATCCCGCCTAGACCAATTACAAGCTACAAGGTGGTCGACCGCCCGGCTAACGATTTACGGTTATTGCAACCTTAATTTTAACTAACACTAGTCATTACCACTTCAGTTTGTCGATTAAACTATAAAGGTTTATGTAAAAAAAGTTTTTGTTAGATTTAGAAAAAAATAATAAAAAAATAAGCCGGCAGGGTTTATCAAATCGGGTGAACGAAAAACCAATGGTTCAATCCGGTTCTCAAACAAGCAAAAGCCCGGTCACAGCCGGCCCGGTCTCTAAGCCGGTTCACGGGTCAACCATTTTTAACCAGTCGGGTAAACCCGGGTTATGCTCAGGTGTCGTAATGTAATATATACTATATTATAAACCATTTAGGATTATTCATAAAAGGAAGTCTTAAAAGTTTTAAGACAAAAAACATTAAGTATACAAGAAAAGTTAGAAAATTAATGTATAATTTAGAAATGTAAGTCTTATTTCAGACAAATTTAACGGCTCATTTAAATCATATATTAACTACCCTCCAAATGAAATCTTTTAATAGAATTGGTTAGAAGACAACTCATTTTAACATACAACACCAATTTAAGGCTAAAAATTGAAAGATAAAAATGCTAAGCATTTACATTATTAATAATTTAGACGTTTTACTTTTGAAAAAACATAATTTTACTACTTTATAAAGTATTTGCGAGATGCTAAATAAGAAATGTTTTAAATAAAAATATTTGCTCAGCACAAAAATAATCTCTTGGTACCCGTCGTAGCATTGCACTAGTACCCTTCTAGTTTGATATATGCTAATAAGAGACAAAATTCTTTGTGTAAGAGATTCCTTCCGCTACCTGCTCCCTCCAACTTGTACAATCAAAAACAACGAGGAATTCGAATGGAGGCACCACTGATGACAAGGCTTATAAAAAGAATGAAGACAAATTTACCAATCACAAACAAATTCACAAACCCTAAAATTACAAGAAAATGGCACGCTCTCTGGTTATTCGTACAACAACATCATATAAATTACAAATCCAAAGAAAAATAACGGCGAGGTCTTACTGACACAAATGGTTCGGCAGCGATGAGGAGTATACTACTAACGCGAAGACTAGCGGTAATGGAAAGAGTAACGGCAATGAAAAAACTAACGGTAACAAGTGGTTGTTCAAAAATCACTGACAACCCACTCGTAAATATTTTTTAACCCATTTTATCTTTAATAAAATTCTTCGGATAACGGAAGTTTCGCCTGAGATAACCGTCGTCGTGTGTCCGCGCAGTGGCGTCTTTTTATTGTGTGTCACCGATGTTTTTACGGCACGACGGTGACCGTCGCGCCGTCATAGCAGTGACGTCTTTTTATTACGTGTCTCCGACGTGTTTGTGCGAAACCGTCGACGGCGGTGACCGTTTTTGCCGTCATTTGTACGGAACCGTTTACGGTGGTACTGTTGTCGTCGTCATCACACATCACCGTACACTCCGTCCATCTTATTTCTTAGTTATTAAAAATGATTATGTATGTAAGACAACTTTGTTCTGTATGTGTGTTAGTGGACTGTTGTAGCTATATATACTCAGTCGTGTGGGTGGTGATGTTCCAGTTTCCGCTATTTCTTTTTATTTTCCTAGATATAATCATAGATTTTGAGAAACAAATTAAGGATGGAGAAATGCTACATCCACATAAATTTTACAAACAAACTCTCACATAATGATGTGACAAATATAATTGACCAATCATGTTTTAGTGTATTTTTTGTTACTTATTTTTACCACATATAATTGATTGACACATTATTATATGGATTTGTTTATGTAAAATTTATGTGGATGTATCATTTCTCGTAAGGATAGGGCAAATATGACTAACCAGAGTACTCATACTGGGTATTCGTTTAAGGGAATTTGTGTCAAGGATGTGAAAAAGTACAAAGACAACTCTAAGTACATTCCCAAAATAAATAACTTTCTGGTGTTAATTATTCTATGTATAAATTCTAATATTTCTAATAATTGATTGATTGTAGACGTGGCTACAACAACCGCCTTGACTGGTGCTATTGCTTTTTTTAATCTCGGCAGAGACGAAGCCAGAATTTGTATTAAGAGGGGCTTATTTTTTTTCCCGATAATAACATATACAATTTCTTGTTTTAAAAGATGGATTGAATTTCGAATCATTCGCCATACAGTAGTAGCATACATAATTACTTGTTTTTTCCGATAGTAACATTATATAAACTATACAACAGGTGGGATACCCGACCCGCAAAGCACCGGGTCGACTCGACCCGGAACCTATCCGCCCGACCCGGAAACCACCCTCACATAACCCGCCCGTTTACCCGACCCGAAAACCGCCCGCCCGACCTGGAAAACCACCCATAACCTGGGTATTTACGAAATAGCCCCTCAAGTATTTACGAAATAGCCTTCGCACTATGTGTCAAATTACGAAAACTACCCTCACTTAAAAAAATTACAATATACCCCTACCTCCACTAACGTCTGTTAAGTAATGACCGTTAGTTTAATTTTTTTACGAAAATAGTCATTAGGGTCGGTCGTTCCTTAACACACGTTAACTTATTTGTTTTAGCAATTTACAAAAATAGCATTTAGGGTCATCGGTCCGTTGCAGCGTTAGTCCATCGCGCTGCGCGACGAAGCGCGAGTAACCCACCTCATTTGAGATAAATACTAACTCAACCTTGTATTAAAACTTAAAGTAATTAAGTCACTTATTTGTTTTATTTTTATAAGGAATCACTTTCTTGTTTTGTTTGTATTCACGAAAAGATATCTTGTTCAAGTGTTAATTAAATCTCAATCAATATACTAGTAATTCTTTTGTCTCATAATTATAATCCATCGGCAAAAAACACACAGTTTAAGAAAACATCATCATTACAGCATTATGTCTTTTACTTTTTGCACAATGACAATATTACCTTAACAAATTAATTTATAACTTCTTTAAAGTTTGTAATTATTACCTCAAGTGAGGATGTTATGATAAACTTAATCTAACTTTTCTATCTATTTTTGGAAGTAAACAACTAAGTTGGACCAAAAAATGTGAAATATAATTTTAAGACAGAGAAAGTAGCATTTTTTGAAATACCCCAAACTGACTTCTTGCGCTATTTCATTGGGTTGAAAGCGACTATTTACATGCATGTCCTTTATACTATTTTTATCTTTTTATATTTACCTACATCTTTCTCTCTCTTTCCATCTAGTGTTATCTTCTTCTTTAGAGTCCCTCTTCCATTTTCAGATCTTATTCTATGTTTTTTTTCTTATTTCATTGTAACCCGGCATTTATTTCCAAATATCAAGGTGGGTTAGTTGGTGGGGTGGTCGAGCACCCTCCAGCCCCTCACTGGCTCCGTCGCTGAACCTCGACACGTATGCGGGAAAGAAATACGTCAACCAGATTTATGAGATGAGGTTCTTAGTGATTGAGGCTAGAATTAGCAAGGAAGACGGGACGTGGATAACTCCAACGCTCAGGGGAGAGAGCTTGACCCAAAACAAGATCAAATATGTTGTTACAATGTCGGGCATCATGTTGGATGATTGCACTTACGGCCGAGACATTAAGGGATTGTTGCTCACCCTTCATGGTGATAATGGGGAAATTAAATCCTGTTACACCTCGAAGGTGTCGAGGAGGTTTCGTCATAGTCAAGCCAATTTTGACTCGCTTGCAAAAGGGAAGCTCATAGTTTCGGTCAAAGGGAAAGGTTATCACAATCCAAAATCACAAAATGAGTAAGAAATACCAAATGTAAATTATGCTACAAAAGATAGCATAATTTGCAAATTTTTTTTACTTATGTTCATTTGGTAATCTTACTCTTTTTGTGATTTTGGATTGTGGTAACCTTTCCCTTTGATCGAAACTATGAGGTCCCCGTTTGCAAGCGAGTCAAAATTAACTTGGCCATGACGTCACCTCCTCGGCACCTTCGAGGTGTAACGGAATTCAATTTCCCAATTATCACCACGAAGGGTGAGCAACAATCCCCTAATGTCCCAACCGTAAGTGCATTCAGTCTAACGATGAGTCCACAATCTCGTCTTGGCCAAGCTATCTCCTTAGCGTTGGAGTTATCTAGGCGTCCTCTTTGATTCCTTGTAACTAGGGGTGTCAAATGGGTTGACCCGACCCGAACCCGATAAGGCCTTATAGGGTCGGGTTGATTCGTGTCTAACTTGGCTTATCGGGTCTATCGGGTCAACCCGACCAACCTGATAACCTTATAGGGTTGGGTTAGGGTTATTTTTTCATATTTTATCGGGTTCGGGTTCAACCCGATAACCCGATAAATGTATAAGCCTTCCTTAGATGATATCATTTCATCACCAAAAACACAAAATAAGATAAGAGAATTTAAAGAGAGAAAGAACTAGAGAGAGAGTCAAAGAGAGAAAAATAAAGATGGTTACTTGCACTATAAAAGAAAAATGAGAAGCAACACCCTCTCCATACTTAGAGAGGGCTTTATGTTGGGCCAGACTTAATACAAATGGGCTTAAGCCCGTCACTAAGGCCCAATTAGCTTAAATTAATTCCCGTAAACTATGTTTTTTCTTATACAAGGCTCGGGATTGATTATGACCATCACTTTACTAAAAACACGGCTAACAATCTCCCCCTAAGGGGTGGTCATTGAATTGTGGATCCTTCTTGTGACTTCTTGAGTCTTGGAGCCTTGTATTCTTGGGAATTCTTTTGAAGTTCCTTTTGCATGCTTGTGATCTTGGATCTTGATCTTTAACTTTATATACTTTGACAAAATACTGATATCGTGGTCTTTGGCCTTGATTTATCTTGACTACTAAGATCTTTGAATCTTTATCCTTGAATCTTAATGCCGCCTTGCGATCTTGTGTCTCCACCCTCATGCTCAAGGTCTTGAAAGCTTGCTAACAATCTCCCTTAATATTTTCTTTTAACATGATTACTTGTACCACATCATCGAAGGAGTAGTACTTGATCCACTTGTGAGATATATCTTTTTCAAAAATATTCTTTTGAGGAAGTGCTTGTACATCATAGATTGCGGAAGACTTTGATAGTTTAAGCTTTCATCATGTATATATCTTTGTCGATTGAGGATGAGGTCTTGAATCTTGACTCTACTAGAATGAGGTTGTAATGCTGTCACTTATACCTGAAAATTGATGTTAGTGATAAACAACATATATAGACGAATATGGCTTCTAAATCTTTATCCTTGAATCTTTATGCCGCCTTGCGATCTTGTGTCTCCACCCTCATGCTCAAGATCTTGAAAGCTTGCTAACAATCTCCCTCAACATTTTCTTTTAACATGATTACTTGTACCACAAAATGTTCTTATGAGGAAGTGCTTGTTCATCAGAGATTGCGGAAGACTTTGATAGTTTGAGCTTTCATCATGTATTAATCTTTGTGGATTGAGCATGAGGTCTTGAATCTTGACTCGTCATGGACTAGAAGCTGCTACCGTCAGGAAAACCTGCAAGTATAGGTTAGAGATAAACATATATGGACGAAAGTGTCTTTGTCACTTCGTCGAATATGGTTGCAATAACCACGGTTCCCCGTTAATCAGTATAAATACTGCCTGTGATCAGGTAGAATTCAAAAGAATCTCCTTGACAGGGTTTCGCAGCTGCACTAGCCGTTCTCGTTACCGGAGCGTCTCAAAGCAGACAACACGGTAAGAGTGAATCAGATAGTTACTATCTTTCTGATTGAGTCGTCAATTCATATTACTGGAACAAGTTTGATTCATGTAGAATCGCACCATCGTTTCTTTCCAGTTGACACAAGTTTGATTCATATAGAATCTCGCAAGTCACCTACCAAGAGCTTGTTTGATGTTGGCTCAAGAAGGATTTCCATCTTCACTGTGAATACTAAAGAGTATCACTCTGATGTTCTGGCAATTATCACAAGGATAATGCGTAGGACTTAATGATACCAAATGTTGTATAATGATGTACAACATTTTGTATATTGGAATTTGTGTCCTAGTGAGATTTTTGATGGATCTCGTTGGCTCTAGACTCTATAAGTGCACATTTGTTATTTGGTAATCGGAGGCTGGAGCGGACTGCCACCTTTTCAATATCAACGATCTCGGAATGAGAAAGCCGATAGAAATGTGTTGATCTCCGTGAGAAATGAAACAGAAATCTTTTGAGAGATTCTGAGTGGCTAAGGAGGGTTGTGCATTGCATCACTGGGTCCATGATGACTTGTCTTCAATATCAGAATCATCTTTGTGATTACCGATAGATTATGCATTGACCCGGTTTCTGCCTAAGGTTGTATGGAGGGCTTCTTTCTTTTCACCCTTTATCCTTACAATTCTTTTTCATTCTTCAACCCCTTCAGTGCTTACCGAGACTTCATGACTAGTACCTTGTTGGGTTTGTTCCAGCACTAGCTCCATCTCAGTCGGCACTATTCCCTTATTCTCACTTTACTCCTTTTTTCAATCATACCTAGGACTTCTACTCTATCTAATGGAGTGTTCCTGGGTAGATCCCTCCGGTTCTGGCTGGATCATGGAACGAATATACCTAACCTTAACCGCCTTATAACTCCTTGAGAAACAACAGTTGGTCGGTCTTTGGGGTATTATCATGAAGATCCATAAAACCATTTGATAAAAATTAATCAACGTGTCTGAGAAATCATTTAAGACACATTGAGTGTTTTCAGAAAAGCTCCCCCTACACATATGCACCATATTATGAAAGAGTTTTGCACATGCGAGGTTTGGGAACACACTTATAGATTAAAGATCGTATCCGTTATTAATCCGTATTGATCACATTTTAATCACTATTCTCCCCCTCAAAAATTGCATATGTGTTTACAATTTTTGACAATTAGTGAATTAAAACAAGTTAATGTCCGGAATTCACATGAGCCTAACTAAGTCTTGGGAGAACAGGAGTGCATGCAGAATGAATCATATTATTATACTCTCTCTCAATTATAGAATACAGTGAAAACTTGGAGTGGGAGTTTGTTGAGCATATAATTTTAAAAGAATTTGAAAATTTCTTTTTGAAAATGTCTTGAAAAATTGTGCGCAACAGGAAAATATGTGAGATATATCTTATTTACCATCATTTTCCTTAGTACTTCTCTTGAGCATTCAAAACTTTGAATGTTTATATGACTTTGCTCAAGACCGAGAAGATATGAATTTCCTGTTGTTTAGGATAAATGTACATAAAGGAACATTTTCCTTTCTTTAGGGTCCGAGTCCTAAGCTGATATTTTCTTAGAAGTCGTAGAGAAAAATTTGAAAGGACATGTTTTGAAAGCATTTGAAACTCTCGCTCAAAATTCATTTATTCACCCGTGTTAATATTAATCAACATTTCTAGGTGCGCAAATGTTATCGATTGTCGAGAGACATGTCGGGGAAGATTATTTTTTATTTTTGAAATTTTCTGATTTTGTATTTTGCTTTTATAGGTTTTATATTTTTATATTTTGTTTTCTGATAAAATATATACAAAGAATTAATGTGATTTTGCAAGACGATCAAGTTCCCGAGGAGATAAACTGCGCATACCAATGCAATGAACCAAATAGGTGAATCGATCTACTGGAAGGGCTTTGGTGAAGATGTCAGCCAGTTGGTAATCCATCTTGACAAAATACAGTTCAATCGTACCCTTTTCCACATGGTTCCTTTATGAAATAGTAGCGGACAGCGATGTGTTTTGTTCTCGAGTGTTGGACCGGGTTGCAGGATATGGCTATGGCTGATTTCAAATCACAATAGATTGGAATCTTGTTAAAGTGATAGCCATAATCCGTTAACTGTGTTCGCATCCAAAGGACTTAGGCATAACAAGCGGATAGAGACAGATATTCTGCTTCCGCGGTAGATAGCGCCGCACAATCTTGCTTTTTTGAGGACCAACTAATCAGCTTTTCTCCTAGGAATTGAACTTCACCGAAAGTACTCTTGAAGGTGTCTTTACATCTCGCATAATCAGCATCTGAAAATCTGGTTAGTTCAAAACCAAAATCCTTCATATACTAGAGACCCATATTAACAGTTCCCCGGAGATAACGAAAGATCCTTTTAACCTCTTTGAGGTGCTTCTCGGTTGGCTTAGCATGGTACCGAGCGCATAAACAAGTAGCATGTACAATGTCCGGTCTACTAGACGTAAGATACATTAGGGCACCAATCATGCTACGATGTTTCGTTGCATCGACTGCAGACCCATTTTGATCAAGGTCAAGCTTGTCTTTGACCTCCATTAGAGTACCAACGGGATCACAAGTTTCCATTTTATATTTTTTAAGGATTTCTAACACGTAGTTGGACTGGTTTATAAAAATACCACAGGGGGATTGGTTAACTTGTAAACCAAGGAAAAACATCATTTCCCCCATCATCGACATTTTGAAGCGGCTTTTAATGAGGTCAGAAAATAGTTGGGTATAGGGTGTGTAGAACCAAAGATAATATCATCAGCATAGACCTGTACCACTAAGATGTCGTCGTTGAAGCGCCTTATAAACAATGTTGGATCAATTGTGCCTTTGAAGAAGTGATTTTGTAGGAGGAACGTTGATAGTTCATCGTAACATGCCCTTGGTGCTTGCTTTAACCCATATAATGCCTTCTTTAATTTGTAGACATGGCTTGGAT